>OV049924.1:215223873-215294176 GCA_920104205.1 Eupeodes latifasciatus | reverse complement strand
ATAATTATAATAATTATAACAACAATAAAAATAACAATAACACATTTCTGACTTTTTTTCAATTTTTAAAAATTAAGGGAATGCACTAAATTGCATACGTACATAATGTAAGTGTCAAATAAGATGCTTTTGTTGCGTTATTCTTCTTCAAAGTTTTCTCAAGCCAACATAATATTTTAAGGAAGAACGATTTAAAAGTGTTCTTTCAAACCATAAATAAATGATATATATAGTAACAAAACTTATTTTAGCCTATGTACATACAATTGTACATATTATGCTTTCTAAAAACAAATATACACGAACACTAAAATGGTGGTAAGCAAAATGATATATACAAGAATAGTTCCAGCGTATGTTTAAATAATAAAAAATAACTTACTGCAATGATACTAGTCACTTGTCGATGTAATACTTCGATTTCGGAATTGGATACATTCATTTCTTTCAAGTCTTTTCGCATTTTTCTATAATTAAACTGTTTTTAAATGTACTCTTAAATTAAATACAAACAAACATTACTTTAATGTTTCAACAGAAATATTGTCAAGATTATGTAAAGTTGATTTCATTTCTGAAAGCGTACTCATGATATCATTGTTAGATAGCTTAAAGTATTCTTCCTTTAAGTCATCAATCTTATGTCTTACATCCTCAAGATAAATTTGGTCACATGATTTCTTGTATTCGTTATAAATATCGTCACATTTATGCAAAATTTCTTCCAAATATTGAAATTTCTTTTTTCTCTCCATTGGTTCTTGTATTGATTCAATATTTCGTAAAGTGTCAGTGGCAATTTTAAAACAATCATTAAGTTGGCGAGTTAATTTTAAAAGCCCTTCAAGAAAAAGTTTAGATTGCGTGACATTTTCTCCGAGAGCATTGTATAGATGTTTGAGAGCATCAATCCTTTGCGTGAGTTGTTTTGGAGATTTAGTGAACTTGTCTTCACAAACTTTGCGGCCAGTTTTGATTGTATGCTCAATTTCCCCTTTTATTTCAGAAAGGGTGCGATATATTTTCTAATAAATATAAAATATTTGTTTCTTAATTGTTTAAATTAATAATTAATAGCTGTTACCAAGCAGTTTTGATATTGTGATTGAACCGTTGACGGCCCGGCAGTAACGACATCCAATACTAATGTCGAACGTTCAACATTTCGCAATTCAGCAACTGCTCGACTCAAACGATGCTCATAAGCTGGCTGTGGAGCTGTGCACTTTTTCAGTTTTATCTGACATGCTTTGAAGCGGGCCTTGAATTAAAAGAAATATTTAATTAAGTTATATTTATGGATTTGGATTATTATTGGTATTACCTCAAGAAGATTTAGCTGGTCCTGAAGACGATTTGCTGCTTCAATTTTTTTATTTCTTGTATGGGTAACAATCAACTCTCGGACTTCTGTGAAGTTTTTTTCATTTTTTTCAAATTCCTTTACGAGACGCTTTGAATTTAAAATTATTTATTTTTAAAAAATTACAAAAAGGCTTTTAAAGATTGAATTATATAGGGTTTTCCAATAAGATGTTTCATTAAAAGAAGTTATTATTTTTGTAGAGAAATCAATAAATGTTTATTGCATTGTAAAAAGAAAGGTATGACACTAATAATGAAAAACGATATCAGCCAATAGCCCGCCACGGATACGGTTGCAGCAGCATAGAACACTTGCGTCTCTATGCCCTCGATAATGTCACGATTTCTCTTAAGGTCTTTATTCGTTTGTTTTTCACGCGGTCCCAAAAACATAAAGTCAAAAATGTCGATAGCCAATTTAATTCACCTCTTCTAGTAATATCACGTTCAATAAACTTTTCTTGCAAATTTGCCTTTTTTAGATTACACCTTAAAAAGTGAAAAAGATGCCCAAGCGGGCATAGTCATATTGGAAAACCCTTTATAAACCGTGAAAAGCAAAAGTAGCAAATGTTTATTTAAAAATGTATCTTAATTATGTGATTGTAAGTAAAATGTTTGTTTTTTTTTTGTTTTCTTTATGTTATTTATTATTAACTTTTGAAGCGCACTACCATAGTTTGTTTCGTAGAATTTGGACTTTTACGTTATAACTAATTTTAATTTGAAAATATGACAGTTTTAAAAAGAAGAATTGTTATTCTTTTTTAAAAATATTAACTTTTTGAAAAAAAAACAACATAATTAGGAGCGTAGTTTTTTAATTGAATACAAATTTGTTTTCGTATTTGTACTTGAAAGCCGTTTTCGACAATGCTTTTTTTGCTGAATTCATTCGGGCAGACATTTTGGAAGCTATGAATTTTTCAAGGATTTTTTCGGGAGTGATATTTGGTACGTATTACTTTTTATAATAATTTGTATGCACGTAATGTTTTATAACTCCATAATTTACAGCTTACGTGACTGTGGGACAGCCTGTTTACGCCGAAAAGTATAAACTTTTAAAACGAGTGTTTACAAAGTATTACTAGTTTATTTAGTAAAATACAAACATATATAATCAGTAAAAACAAATAATATATAGAAAATTATAATAATAATTATATAATTAGTAAGAACAAATTAAATTTTACGTACAATAGCTAATTTAAGATACATACTTAAATGATTGCAAGCATTTGACCACTATTTCTCGCCAAAGTACATGTATAAAATACCTGAAAATCTTCTGGTAAATCTTCCACTGTGACGTCATTCTCTAAATGTTCACTTAAGATTTCATCTACCCTTGTAAGCCAGCAGTCTAGTTGTATTACACACTTTTCTGATTTTTCAGCTTCGGAAACTTCTCGTTCTAATAACTCAGTGCGTTGCTTTGCCTACAAATTCAAGATATGATTTTTGTAAAAATTGTATTTGAAATAAAAATTTAAAAAAATAAATATGAGTTTTTTGGTTCTTCTCTTGGGGTCCAAAGATTGCGCTACCAATCAAGAGGAAACTCCACTTTTTCAAAAAATTGCAGATAATAAAGAATTTGTAAAAACATTCATAGAAATAACTCGATCAAATTTTACGAAGATTCTGCAAAAGTCATTGGCGCTCGATTTACGTGCCTTCAAATTCCTAAATAAAATTTAAAAGGAAACTAATATGTTCTTTAAACAACACAGAAACATTTATATTGTTCCAGCAGCCAATACGGCACAAAACTTTGTTAACTGTGTTCTTGATGCAAGTTATATCGCTTTTCATCTAAAAAAACATCGATATCATCCGTGACACCCTGTTTTTCAACTCTGGTTATTTCGGACGCCAAAAAGCTTATCCAAAAACCATTATCACAAGAGAATAGTTAACTATCAAACTCATGATGCCAGAAAGCACAAGTGAATACAAACAAAAGCGCTTTATTCATATCTTACCTCTCCAACCCCATTGCAGCTACATACATCGATAAGAGATAAGACAAAGGCGAAACTTGTCTACGTCATAAGCTTTTCACTTACATCAAGTGGAAACAATGAAGAGATTTCAGATGACAATTGTCAAAATTCATAGTAACCATGACTAAATTTAAAATGATTCCTATAAAATATCTTAATAAAAGTATCAAATTGTATGTGTTTTAATAACATTCTTACTTTTCTTGTTTTTTTTTTGAATATCGTAAGCTTTGTCGGTCACAAGAATATTTCTTTTTAATGAAAAAAGGGAAGAATATTCCAATCGTTTAAGCGTCTGGTAGCTCTATTCAGAAAAAAAAAAACATTTTTGTTGGAAAATAACTATAACATTTTTGTTGCGAAAGCTTTTCAATTTGACCTTAAATAGGCTTCTAGCATGACGGTCCTACGCAATAACCATTACTCAACGGGTACTACTGTTGTGCTTTTTATGTTTTTCGATTCGAGAAGCACGATTCTCGAAAGGGGTCTTACCTTTTACCGGTGTTATGTTTTTGATGTGCTTTTGTCTTTCAAAAAAAAACAATGTTTATTTAACTTAATTTATTTTAACTATTTTTTTATTACTTAACTATAGATTTACATCGAGTTATTTTGTTATTGCTTTTAATTTAGTTTAAAGAAGAAATCTAGTAAAGTAACAAGAATCAGTGAAGAGAAAAAAGAGATCTTTTTGCGACAACCGTCCGAAACAGAGTGTCACATCGATGGCTCGTCACCCGACACGACGAAACAGAAAATATGCAACATGAGCACAAGTGTGCTTGTTTGTAGTTGCTATAGGGTTCAATGCACGTTTAATGGGTTTGAAAAGGGAGTGCATTGATAATTGAATATAGGAAAATGAAAATGATGAACTGGGAATTTTGGGTTTGGTTTCAGTGTAGCAGGCAAAGAAATTGGAGAAGTTTAATGGATTGGGAAAGTGAATGGGTTTGGTTTAAGTTTGGGATCGTTGATCGCGTGGTTGACAACATTGGAGTTGAATGGAATTTTTGTAGGTAATTAAAAGGAAATGATGAATATTGGAATTATAAGTGGGTCGGATATTGGTCAATCAAATCAAAAGGAAATGATGACTGTGGGAATTTGAAGTGGATTGAATTAGAATGGAATAAGGGAAGATGATAAGGGAATGTTGTGAAGTACGCACTTTACAACATCTCCCCCCTTAAGAACGAAACTTGTACCTTGGAGTGGTGCGAGTTTCGGCTTTGTTGTGAGAAGATGGAATTGGGAGTGAACGAGATAGATTTGATGGGACTAGGCGAGGTTTTGGTATTGGTTCAGTTTTTAATGATGTTACTGAGGTTGGATCAACTTTTATTTCTGGCAGTGGTAATGATTCCGTTTCTTTTTTAGAGTATAGAGTTCTTTCTCATATTCCGCATTAGCAATATTATTATAACTATGAATACGGCGAAAATCATTAAAAGGAATAACACGATTGAAGTGTTTTTATTTTCACTATCGGTGTTCGAATATACAAACTGAGAATTTTGTAGGTTGTCTATATTCTTACTGATAGAATTAAGGTCTTCAATCTGATTATGTATATTAAAAGACTTTGTAGCATAACTGGGGATTTTCTCAAATTGAGGTGGTGTTATATTGAATGAAAGGTAAGGATTTGATGAAATAAAGTTAAGATTAGTTTTTGTTTCGAAATTTGTTTTGGAGCTTAAGGATTGATATCTTGTATTTGCAAAACAGTTTGGTTGGATTTTAAGAATACCAGTTGCATTTATGTTTATTTGAGAGTTAAGATTTTGGCATTTAATCATAAGATTTTCTGGATTTGGGGAAGCGAAAATCCAAGAATTGGAGTCTGCTAGCTGTAGGAAAATGGGGTGATATATTTGCATTAACTGAATATTACAATTACTGATTTCACTTGGAAGAATGGAAAGTAAATCCAGTTCGCAGGCACTGCTTGAAGATGTGAAAAGGATAGGTGCGTTTCTTTCGCAAAGATAATTATTTTTTGTAGTTGTTTGACATTTGTCAAGTCATGTTTATCATAGAGAAAGTATGATTGTTTTTCTGAGTCAACGATAAGAAAAGGTTTTTCAGGGATTAGAATTGCATAGGTTTTGTTTTCGATGAGATTCGGTATAGTAGTCATTTTATAAATGTTATAGTTTTCGGGAGAAGTAAGAGGAATTTTTAATACAAAATTAATTTGGTTGTCAATGTAGTAAACATGAGTTTCTAAGAGATTAAAAAGTGTGTCTATATATTGCTCTTGTAGAGGAAGTGGTAAACGATTTTCTTCTGGGAGGAGTAATTGTATCTTTTTAATTTCTTCGGTGAGTTTAGAAGGATCAATAAGATATGGGTGAAGTTTTCCATGGGCTGCGGAGTAAATAGCGTCCAGGAGGTGATCTTTGATTGAATAGTAGTATTCTGACAAGGAGTTGAACATCGTAAAAAGTTCATTTAGTTGAAGAAAGGATTTATTTATTATGTTGTTACTATTTGAGTTTTCGCTTATTTGATTAATGATTTTATTGGTTTCTTCAATCTTTTCTTCTATTTTAATAATTTGGTCGTTTGTAAGGTTTAATTGATGGATGATATTTTTTGATATTGAAATTTGTTTTTCGTTTAATTGGGATTCATAATGTTGTTGTTGGTTAAGTTTATTTATATGACGAGAAAAAGTTTTTGCATCCTCGTCGTCGAGGGTGCCAAATAGTTGTTTGGATATAGAACCAATAGCATTTATTAATCCTCTCTTTTGTATTCGAGATTTTATGGTGGTTCCTAAGTATTTGTTAATAATTTGATCCTGTGATTTAATTCGATCAAGGACCAACGTAGAAAGGGTAGGAAGGGATTCGCATTGGGATAAGTTTTCGTGTGAAAAAAGAAGTTGTTTACAAGAAGAAAGAATTTTTTCATAGGTCAGTAAGATTGAGTTATATTGGAAGTTGAGTTCGGTAAGGTTAGTATATATGAGTAAGTTCCAATGGTTAGAGAAAAGCTTAAGGTTACCAACGTGTTCGTAATATATTCCAGTCTTGTTTTTCAAATCGATGGTTTCATACAGTTGTTTGTTGTTGATCATCATTTGGTAGCTCAAGATTATTTTAAAGATGAAAATCACGATTATAGGTTTCTCCATTTCTGGAAAGAATATTGAGATTTTAATTAACTTGAAAAAATTTTGAGTCTATTGTTGTGGACTTTAACTATTTTATTTTTAATTTTAATGTCGGAGTTTACTCCTGACTTAGATAAGATTTCGTAAGGTCCTGAGGAAGAAGCTTTTTATTTTTATTTTTAGGATTACTTTCATTTTTGAGTAGAACAAGTGTTCCTATTTGAAAGTCTCCAGGATTTTGTTTTTTATCGTACTGTAGTTTTGAAGATTCCTTACTCTTCAGAAGTTTATCTCTAGCGATTTGATGACAATGTTGAAGCCTTGATTTAAGTTCGTTGGCACACAAATCGTAATTGTAACAAATTTCTGGATTTTTTGTTACGCTAGAAGGAAGTTCAACCTGTCTACCATACATGAGTTCGAACGGAGTAAATGACGTTGAAGTGTTCGGGGTCGTGTTATGGACGAAAACGGCATATTTTATCCAATTATCCCAATCATCTTGAGATTTATTGATAAAACAACGCAAATATTCTACAAAGTTTCTGTGGCTTCGTTCGCAAGATCCATTTGACTGTGGTCGGTATGCAGTGGTTTGTAGTTTAGTTATTTTGAGAAGCTTACATACATTTTTAAATACATATGTCGCTAAGAAAATTTTGTCCTTGATCTGACAAAACGTATTTGGGTGTGCCATAACGAAATATTATTTCTTTGACAAATGCTTCTGCGATTGTATTAGCCTCTTGATTTGGTAAAGGTATTGCATCAGTATATTTTGTAAGGTCGTCAATGAATGTTAAAAGATATTTATTATTATTATTAGTTATAGGGTAGGGACCAACGATATCGATAGAAATTTGTTCGAAGGGGTATTTGGAAGTTGAAGTTATAACCATAGGTTCCATGGTATATTTTGTTAATTTGTTTTTCTGACAGAGTTCGCAATTTTTAATATAGTTTTTTATATCTTGAAACATATTTTTCCAACTATGATATAATTTTATACGTTTAAAGGTTCTGTTGACACCACAGTGTCCTCCAATGGGATTTGAATGAAATTCCTTAAGAATAGTTTTGATTTCATTTTCTGTCAGATCTGGTTTCGATGAAGGAATATTCGAATAATTAGTAGTTATGACTAAAGGCGTTGTACAAGAATTAGAATTCGTATTTTTATTTAAAGAATTTGAACAAGAATTAGGAATTGATTTTGAACAAGAATTAGAATTTGTATTTTTATTTGAAGACTTTGAACAAGAATTAGGAATGGAAGATGTTGAAGACGAACTTGAATTTATGGATGGGGGACAAGAATTAGTAATTGACATTGAAGAAGACGAATTTGTATTTGCTGGTGAAGAACAAGATTTAGGATTTGACGATGTAGAAAAGGAGTTAGTATTTTCGGACGATGTAGGACGATATAGTAAATGGGATAGGAGACGAATTAGAAGATGTGGCAGAAGACGAATCTTGAGAAGAATTAGAAGACGGTTTTGTATCTGAACGAAGAGTCATTTTTGCAATTCTGCTTAGGCAATCTGCATTTGTATTTTATTCACCTTTTTTGTGAATGATTTCATATTCAAACTCCTCGAGCTGTAGGCGATATCTCATCATTCTAGAATTTATGTCTTTACAATTGTGTATATAAACTAGCGGTTTATGATCAGTGTAAAGTTGAAATTTTCTTCCATACAGATATGGTCGGAAATGTTTAACTGACCAAATGATAGCCAAAAGTTCCTTATCTGAAGTAGAATATTTTTTTTCACTTTTATTAAGAGTTCGTGATGCATAGGAGATAGGAAGATCATTCCCAACTTCACCTTGTGAAAGGACACTACCAATAGCAAAGTCGCTGGCATCCGTTGTAAGAATAAAGTTTTTAGTGAAATCGGGATATTGGAGCAGGGGTGGATTAATGAGTTTTTCTTTTAATCCATGAAAAGAATTTAAACAAAGAGGAGTCCAGTCGAAGCGAACATCCTTACGTAAAAGATAAGTAAGAGGTTTAGAAATTTTTGCAAAATCTTTTATGAAGCGCCGATAATAACCTGCAAGACCCAGGAAGCTTTTTATTTCTTTTGCGTTCTTGGGTTGTGCGAAATTTTTCACACATTCGATTTTTTGTGGATCAGGTTTAATACTCATTTCGCAAAAATTGACATTTATCAGGTTGCAATTTTAAGTTATGCATTTTAAGACGTTCGAAGATTTCTCTTAATTTTGAATTGTGTTCTTCTAAAGTCTTACCGTAGACCACAATGTCATCCATATAAACGAAAGTTTTTATACCTTGAAGTCCAGTCAAAACATTATTCATTAACCTTTGGAAGGTGGCTGGAGCACCTTTTAATCCATAAGGCATTCTAATGAATTCGTAATGACCAAAAGGAGAAGAGAAAGCGGTCTTTTCTCTATCTTCCGGGCGAACTTCGATTTGATGGAAGCCACTGGCTAGATCTAAAGTTGAGAAGAACTTTGAACTCCCTAACTGATCCAGAATATCAGTAATGTTGGGTAATGGAAATGCGTCACCGACAGTTTTGTCGTTGAGTTTCCGAAAATCGACAACGATTCTCCATTTCTTGTTACCATCTTTATCAGGTTTTTTCGGAACGACAATTAGTGGGAAATTCCACGGACTATTCGATGGTTGGATAATATTATCGTCCATCATCTCATGGATTTGTTTATCCACTTCTTGTCGTTGTGCTTCCGGCAACCTGTAGGGTTTTATATATGTAGGTGTAGCATCTTGTGTTATGATAGGATGTTGTACAGAGGAGGTATGGGTTAATTTATCTCCTTTTATAAAAAATAAGTCACTGTACAAGCAGCATAAATCTAAAATAGAGTCCTTTTCGTTTTTGGTCATGTGGTCAGTCACGACTAGGTCTTGTATAGTTTTAATTCTTTCATAAGAAGCAGGATAGTGTTGAATTTGCAAAATATTATAATTAGAGACTTCGTCAAATACTATATCATCAGTATTAAACTCAATGGGGGATTCAGAGGAGTTAACGACGGATATGTAAGAGATAGAACTATTGGCAGGAGTAATGCTATTGCCAATATATAATCCATTGGGGAATTGCTGGGAGAGGCATATACTATCCACATTAATTTCCTTGAGGATTGGAACAATGATTTCGGATCTAGGAGGAATATTAACTAGATTAGAAGGAATAAAATCATAGTCGATTAGGTAGTTTTCCCATGAGAAGGTAAGTATTTTGGTGCCATAATTTATTTGAGCTTTATGGTCATCCAAGAAATTGTTACCTATTATTCCATCGGTACTGATGGGAAAGTTTTTATCTACTACATGGAAAGGGTAAGAAATTGTAACGTTTTTAGGAAGATTAATAAGAAGTTGTATAACTCCTTTGTTACGGATAACAGAATCAGTTATACCAGATAGGGAATGAATTATATTAGAGTCGATGGGTAGTTCTGGTTTTATTTTATCTATTTTAATCAGACAAATTTCACTACCGCCATCGATTAGAAATTTAGAAGGTTTAGGATTTAGCAAGATTTCAGAAGAAAGTTTAATTGAATCTACTCTACTTATATTATTTTTTAAATTTATGTGTAGGATGTGGCGAGAGGAGATTAAGTTTGGGTCCGAAGCCTGCCACTGGTTTCGGCCTCTGAACGGTTTTCCGAATGTTTGCTTATAGTTGAGGAGGAATTAGAATTAGTATTATTATTATTTTTTTTATTATTATTATATTCCCTTTTTCGACATTCGTTTATATGATGCCCGAGATTCTTACAGTAACTACAAGTAATAGTTACTTTCTTTACCTCACTTTTGAATGAAGGAAACTGTTCCTTATTTTTCTTTAGATAGCCCTGTTCGATGCTATGGCCAATTTTCTTACAAAAATTACAAGAGATGGGATTTTTAGGTTTTGATTGAAACAAATTATATGAAGTAGTTTGGTTATTATACAAGCATCATTCAAATTAGCTAAAGTCTGTTCCAATCTATTGGAATAAGAACGCACTTTCTCGTTTGTTCTTTGCTTTATGTGTATCAGTTCCAATTGGAGTTGGGACAGAGATTTGGTTTCTAAGAATTGTTGAACTACTTTTTCTTTAAGGGATTCCCAGGTGGTGAATTCTGTATAATTGACTATATTGTAAGCTGGGCCAGTAAGTTTAGTTTTAATAATTAGAAGAAGGATAGGAATTTCGGCAGTGGTGATATCTTCGGATATCAAATCGCAAGCATTTAGGAATTTGTGTAAATTTGCTCTGTTCCCATCAAATTCGGGGATTAATTTTAGAGCGAAAGATCGGTCGAATTTTGGAGCCGTTTCTGTTTCGGTTTCAGGAAAGAAATTAGTGGTTTCAGAGGAAGAGGAATCTTTAATGGTGCTGGAATCTGAATCTTCGGAGTCGTATATTTCGATACTCTTATGTTTAGACATAAACTGCTAATTATTATAATATTATAATGAACAAAATTTAATTAAATTAAAAAAAAATGAATGCAATTGCAAAACAAAAATTAGGTAAAAAAAAGGTAATGATAATGAGTAATAATAAGTAAGTAAAAGTAGTAAATAATATATAATTTTTTTTTCTTGCCTCTTATTTAATTAAATATTAAAAATTATATCTTATAGTGTGGATGATGGTTGGCTAAAGATGAACGCTGATGCTGCTGAAGATCTAGTAGGTTAAAGATGAATTGTCTTTTGCTTTCACATTTATGAATATCGTTTTTTTTTTTTCAGGTTTCACTTGTTATATTTATTTGTATAGATTTTGAAGATAATCAGAGATTTAAGATAAGATTTCTGGTAGGTTTTTTTTTTTTTTGTTAATGTTCACTACAAACAAATATTCTTAAACACCTTTGTTTCTGGTTTTCACGTGTTCGGTTAAATTTAGTAATTAATGGTCACTGTTTGAATTGTATTTTTTTTTCACGTAGCACTTTAACGCTTTTCAGGCAAACCCCACATCTGACACCAATTTTTTTGTTGTGCTTTTTATGTTTTTCGATTCGAGAAGCACGATTCTCGAAAGGGGTCTTACCTTTTACCGGTGTTATGTTTTTGATGTGCTTTTGTCTTTCAAAAAAAAAAAAAACAATGTTTATTTAACTTAATTTATTTTAACTATTTTTTTATTACTCGACTATAGATTTACATCGAGTTATTTTGTTATTGCTTTTAATTTAGTTTAAATAAGAAATCTAGTAAAGGAATTGTAACAAGAATCAGTGAAGTGAAAAAAAGAGAACTTTTTGCGACAACCGTCCGAAACAGAGTGTCACATCGATGGCTCGTCACCCGACACGACGAAACAGAAAATATGCAACATGAGCACAAGTGTGCTTGTTTGTAGTTGCTATAGGGTTCAATGCACGTTTAATGGGTTTAAAAAGGGAGTGCATTGATTGTTGAATATAGGAAAATGAAAATGATGAACTGGGAATTTTGGGTTTGGTTTTAGTGTAGCAGGCAAAGAAATTGGAGAAGTTTAATGAATTGGGAAAGTGAATGGGTTTGGTTTAAGTTTGGGATCGTTGATCGCGTGGTTGACAACATTGGAGTTGAATGGAATTTTTGTAGGTAATTAAAAGGAAATGATGAATATGGGAATTATAAGTGGGTCGGATATTGGTCAATCAAACCAAAAGGAAATGTAACTGTGGGAATTTGAAGTGGATTGAATTAGAATGGAATAAGGGAAGACGATAAGGGAATGTTGTGAAGTACGCACTTTACAACACTACCTTACATAGATCAAATTCGTTGATTTTAATTATCATCTACCAAAAATCTCCTCAGCCGATTGCACCCCAGGTTAGATATTTATAAATTGATATATTTAATAGCAATAAATTATAACATAAAATATTTCTTTTGTCGTAATTTATTTTCTTAGTTCCAATAATTATTTTTCATAAAATTTTTTAATTTTAATTTTAAAATATTTTTGGAAAGCAGTTATTTATTATTAATATACATTAGATTTTTGTACAAAAATGATGACCCATTTTCGAGATATTGAATTTTGAAAATAAGAAATAAATAAATATGCAAATTGACTAAGGAAATTGTTTGTGTTTTTTTGTATATAAACGAGAAGGAAGAGCCTTTGTAGAATTGTAGCTACAAAAACAAATGTTAATAACATTTTTCTGAATAACTTAACTCCATTTTTTTTTTGTTTTATTTTGTAGATCGATCTTTAAAATTAATAAAAATGGACAATTGGGATGAGGAAACTCGCATCTGGGTTAGGCGTGCGTCGCTATCACGCACTATCGTCAGTAAATTGTGTCGAAAGAGTTTCGTTACACGTTTGGCTACATTCTTCCTAGTCGACGGACAATAATGATGTTGGTTCAAAAGTTTTCTGATCGTAGGAAAGTTAGCCGAAGAAGTTGCCACTGATTTATTGCTGCAGTTACTGCAGTTACTGCAGTAGGTGAAGCCATACACGACACTGCAAGCGTTTTCACCAGAAATTTGTCTGCACGTTTGGGTATCAGGAGACAAACGTTTCAAAGAATAATTTTTTTAAGGATTTCAACCTGTTTCACTACAAGATACAAGAGGTGCGCTTGCAATTTTGTTAAAAGCCACTCCAGATGGTAGACGAGGACCATATGCATTTCACCAGACCAGTTATGGCAGAACTGGAACGGAAATTTCCTAACACATTTCTACACTACCCCGGATTTTGTATGTGGGGTTATTGGGGTTATGTGTAAACGAACGTGGAGGCCATTTAAACAATAACATTTTTAGGGGGCTTAGCCATCAGTAATTCACCAACTGTCTTTATGTGTAATTTATATAAATGTCAACAGGCTAGAAGAAATAATATCAGTAATAAACAAATTACCGAAAATTCGATCAAATATACATATGTAGATCATACATACATCAACTGACTCAACAACAGCAACTATCATCAGTCAAACAAAGAAGCTGCATGCAACTCCAGGTACTTTAGACTTTGTAATATCCCTAAACCTAAAGATTTTAACGCATAATTCTTAACCCATTTTGGAAAGAATCGTGTAAAGCTTCGTACACGTAAGCCAGTTTGTGGATTCATCCATGATCCAGAGTCACGGACGGAGTGGTGCCAGGTCAGACCATCGCCTTATGGGTTATTTCAATTTGGCCAGTCACGGATTGCGGAACGCCAGGTTGGAGTGGTGATAGGTCAGATCATCGCCTTATGGATTATTTTAATTAATTATTTGGGATGCAGAATTCGCCACATCCTTAGTTATTTCGGAAGTGACAAAGTCTTCAACTGAGTTTTTTATTTACATATGCATACATTTTTTTGGCAACTATATCAAAGCTGCACGCTCGTCATAAAGATTTTCTTTACAAAGAGTCAATATAGTTTGAATCAATGAAGCAACAGCGTTGTTTCGATTAAATTGTTATGTTTCAAACTAACTGAATATTTCACATTCATTCAATCTGGGGCCCTACTATATAACTCGATTCTACAATGAAATTGATCGAATTCGAAAAATTGGTACTACATATGTATCTATTTGACTACTTTCGAACCAACGAGAATCGAATAGTTCTAGTAGTGCCAACTATATTCTTATGGACTTTCGAATAAACGAGGAACTACGTAACTCGAAAGTAGAATTCAAAACAAGGCAAAATCAAAAATAATCACTCTACATCAAATTTGTTTGCGAGCGAAGTTTTTTTAAGTGTAAGTAAAATGTTGAATATGAGTTCGATTTACCACCCCAATTACACCGGGAATTCGTGATTTTTGCCAAAAATAGCGTTTGGACTTTCGTTTCTCTTCCTCACTCATTTCAAAATTCATCATCAGCGGGCACATGACTCTTTCGATTGAAGTCAAAACATCGGCAAGTATTTTTGACTTGGTTTGCTGTGCAATTCCAGCGTTCTTGTCACCACCGATTTGATTTGGTAACCTCCTGTTGCCAAATACTTCAATGCTGCTGATAACTTAATGATAATCGGAACAGCATTTTGTCTTCTGCGAGTAGCCATGTCGGATGATATGGTGTTAAGTAAGAACATAAATCCGTCTTTAGAAAGACGATAGTTCGTAGCAAAAGTAAAACAAAAGTATATATTTTTCATGAAGAATGCGTTCAAATATTCTACCGCATACATATGTACAAATCTTTTCTCACTCAGCTCCATTATTTTGGAATTATCTCTTATTCTTCTGCGTTCAATTTGCACGTACTGTTCTTCATTTCCTTGCAAATTAAACCAATTTTCAACGGTGTCCATTTTTGTAATAATTATTCTTGTCCAATAATTTGATGTTTTATTTTTGTGTGTTTTAAAACTGTCAAACAACTTGATACTCGTTCGAAAGTACAAAATTTTTTGAAAACAAGTTGGTATAACCGGCATCCGATTAAACTTTCATACGTAGCACGATTTGAAAGTAGAATCGGAAATGAGTTTCGAATAGAATCAAAAGTAGAATCGAGTTACATAGTAGGGCCCCTGGTTTTATTTCTTTTAAATTGAAAACCAAAAATGTTATGCAATTGATGCCTTAATTTTGTCAAAAACATTTCATTAACTTCTGCATATTGTTACATTTGGTGTACTTCCTCTTTAACTTTTTGCTTCATATATGCCTAATCATTGTTTTACTTTTCGAACAACTTCAATTGCATTACAACTAAGATTGTCAACTTGCATATGTATAAGCGGATCGCTTCGCACGACCCCATCTGCGGCACTGGACAACCTACTATACCTAACACCTCTTGATATATTTAGCAAACAAATAGCTGCAAGCTCTGCTATTCGCCTTAAAGCTTCATCGCATGGATTAACAACAACATTAGCCCCTCCGTAATTCTTAGGTATTTAGAATCAATTCCAAAGCACACAGACTACACCATCCCCCAACTGCAATTCGACAGAAACTTCCAGATTTCTATACCTTCCAGATCTTTCTGGGAGGAAAGGGCATTCATTTAAGACGATTCAGTCCACTTTTACACAGATGGATCAAAGACAAAAGAAGGGGTTGGTAGAGGTGTGTACTCTGAACGACTGAAATTAAGTTTCTCGTTCCGCCTTCCCAATCATTGTAGCGTGTTCCAGGTGGAACTTTTAGCGATAAAAGAAGTCTTGTCCTGGCTTCTGATATCCGTATATTCTCAGATAGTCAGGCCGCTCTCAAATCTCTGGACTCTGTCTCTACAAACTCTATAACAGTCCATAACTGTCAATCATCTCTTATGGAGATGCCACAACAGTTTAATATTAACCTTTGCTGGGTGCCGGGGCATAGAGACATTCCAGGTAACTGTAAGGCAGATGAACTTGCTAGGAATGGTACAGTACAACCCATTCAACCAAGTTTGGGAAATGCTGGCATACCAATCGCTACATGTAAACTATTGCTAATGCAGGACGCTATGAGAAAGGCAAAGACCAGGTTAAATGACATCACCACGTGTCAGGTCACAAAAAGCATCTGGCCTATACTAGATTTAAAGCGATCAAGGTGCTTGCTATCTCTAAGCAGATCGCATATAAGCTCGATAACAGGTATCATAACCGGGCACTGTCTAATAGGCACGCAGCTAGGCGTGTTCTCAAATGACTTTTGCAGAAGCTGTATGGACGGGGAAGAGGAGGAAACAGTTCTTCACTTTCTCTGTGCATGCCTTGCACTAGCTCAAAAACGCAAGAATTACCTAAACGATGTAAATCACATTCGCATAATCAGCCTCTCACATTTCGTAGGAGACTCAAACTGGTTTCATTGAGCTTAGAAGAAAGCCCAAAGATTTATGTGGTATCACAATGGGCCATTAAACTCGCATAAGTGTGTCCTACTCCATCACGGACAGCCACTTTAACCTAACCTAACTTAAGATGTTAGATTAATATTTTTCAAAAAAAAATTTGTTAGTAATACAAATAAACTAAACTTTTAAAAACTTTTACCTTTTGTTGTAGTTGATTCCAACGCTCAAGAGTAGAATTCACTTCTTCTTTAATATCCATAGTCATAAACTCGTTAAGTATTAGGTCAGCACCGATTTCTTGAATTTTTTCAAGCCAATCATCTGAATGGCTGCGCAAATTGTTTTCCAGATCCTTACAAAAAAAAAATAATAACAAAAATGATAAAAATACACGTAATAGTACACGGTGATCAGAAAACATTTTAATTGGTAAAACCAGGCAGTAATTAATAAAAATTAATAAAATCAGTAAATTAAAAAAAGGTCTTTTAGGCATAAAATTTTTTTAGAATAGGGTGAAACAAGAAACAACTTCCTTTAGAAACATCGCAAGCAAAACACATTTACTGATAGGTTTCGAAAAAAAAATAATTTGTTTGTTTCTTAGTTCAGCATTCAAATCTGTTTGAAATGGAGTTATTATTGTTCTGTTGTTATTGCAATACTATTAACTTGAGTTAAAATTTTTCTCAAGGACAGTATGTTGTTTGTTTGAAGCAGGTGATAACACTGGGTCCGAAAAAAGACATCTTGAAAAGCAATTTTCTTTTGGATTTAAAAATTTCTGAATTATATTTCGATATTCTAGGGGCATTTTCATTGAAAATGGGAATCACAACAAATAATGGTAATTCTACGTTTATGTGTAAAAACCAATTGAAACCTCTGTGTATTCACAAATTTAATACATTGATATAATGTAGTAAATCATAATGTCGAAATACTAAATAATACAGGGTGTCTAGTTAAGAATGGTCCAAACTAATTATGGCGAAAGTTCAAGTACTGATCTAACAAAATTTGATAAATTGTTTATACCGCATCCCAACGGTTTTCGAAAGCTAAGAAAGTTAAAAAACAACCAAAATATTTGAAATATAAAGAAACAACCGTTGTCATACACAATTTTGGCAGGGCAGATACTATTTTACCTTAATATATTTAGTTTGGATCATTCTTCATCAGACACCCTGTTTAGATAAATGAGAATAATAAAAGTAGTCCAAATAGTCTCACACTTTTTAAGCTTACATCCAATTCCTCAATTATTTCCTCGGCATCTGCATTTTCAGGAGTCTGTCCAATTTTTTTCTCTAATTTGTCCAAATATCCAGTTTCCGAAACTATCAACTTTTTAAACTCACCTAACTGACTTGAGATATGTTCAAGAAGTGCAGTACTTTTATAAACTAAAGAAGTAACTTCTGTCCACCTGGAATTTAAACGTGTGAACTTTATTGCTAGATTCGCATACTTCGAATCAGATCCTTTTTGTGCTGGGAATAATTCATCAATTTGTAGCAAAATATCACCGCCTTTCTCGTTCAAATCTCGAAAATTAATTGTTTCTCGCTCACAAGCTTCCTTTAAAATTTGATATTTTGATTTTATTTGGAAAAGTTCATTGGAATTGGCTATTTCTGATATTTTGTTTTTCGGAGTATTCATTTCCAAGTCGTTCAACCATAAATCAGTTTGATGAATTCTTTGCAATATTTCTTCAATTCTTGTAATAATTTGATGTCTTCTCTTGCAGTTTTTTTGATACAAATCAAGAACCTTGTTGTACAATTCATTTAATTTGGCTATATCTGAAATAATACTTTCTCTAAAGTCCTGTTCTGCATCTTTAATGAAAATTTCACTGAAGTTTTTTGCACTTATAACGTCAATTTCAATTTTTCGCAACTCCATTGCATATTGATCATAAGAATCACCATCTCCATATTTGGGCATCACACTTTCTCCAAGTTGACAAACATCATCTTTTTCTAAGCTCACTTTAAGTTCATTAAGCACAGAAGAAATTGTTTTATATTCGACTCGAAAATGATTGAGGTTTTCAATAAATATATTTTGCTTAATAATTCGGTCGTTAATTATATTCGGAATTTTTAACCAATTTTCTTCAAAATTATTGGTTATTAAAGTTTCATTTTTCTGACGAATGTGTTCAAATATTGTGTGAAAATTCTTAGCAATATCTTTTAAAGCATTCAATTCTTTTAGATTTTGATTCATTTTGTCTAAGTCTGAAGCAATTGCTTGTGCATTTTCAACTTCATCGACAAATTTATTAAGTTCTTGGATTTTTTCGGATACACTTTCTTTGGGGCCACCTTTTTCTTCAATTAAAGCAGATATTGCTCTTTTCATATCTTCCCAACTTTCATAAAATAATTGAAAATCTCTTTTCCATTCAATAAAGTTATCATCCAATTTAAATGTTATTTTTTGAGAAGCAGCTATTTCTGATGATAACGATTCCATATCTCTTAAACGGTTCTCTAAATCATTTTTACTAGCAGTTTTAGAATGCTGTTTATACCAATCTCTAGAATCTGCTAAAACAAGTTTAAGTCCTGTTAAACTATTATAGAACTTTTCTTTTTGAAAAATTTGTTCATTGGTGCTGATAAGATTTTTAACTTTAGACAAAAGAGAAGTCAATCGGTTGTTTATGTTGTCCAAGTCGTTGACCTTTTGTTTAAGGTTTTGGCTGTGACATTCATTTTGACAAACTTCTAAGAGATCTTCGAGTTCTAAGTAAGAGTTCTTTTTTGCTTCTAATTCTGTTTCAATTGAATTAAGAGCTTCAATTTGGTAACGTATACTGCGACGTTGTATATTGTTAATTTTTTCTTCACAATTATCTAAGAAACTTAAAATTCCCAAAATTTGCCCCTCTAAGAAATGTAAATTCTTTTCATCATTTGATTTGCGTTTTCTATTGGTTTGTAATTCTAAACTATTGGTCTTTTTGTCTTCATTTGACTCTTTTAAACTTTCCTCGCCAAATTTAATTACAGTTTGAAAATCAGTCCAACCTTCAGGTTTCTGAACATTATTGTCTTTAGTATTTAAAGAAAACTGGAATCCCATTGATTCAATACGATTCGATTGTACTTCAAGAATTTGTCGTAAAGCTTCTAGGCGGTCCTCGATGTGCTCCATCTGTTCTAAGACTTTACTTCTGGTGTCGTCATCTTCATGCATAGGTGATTGAATCATGTGCCTCAAATCAACTAAATACCTTTCTAGTTCCAACAAATCTTGTTCGCAATATTTCAAGTCGTTCATTCGTCTAGTAACGCTTCCTAATTCTGTGAGCTCTTTTCCTTCCATAGCCTTTAAATCTTTTTCTCTGGCATCTATCCACTTGTAAATTACTTTATATTGATGAAGTTTTTCGTTTTGCATTTCGCTCCACTTAATGACATGCGACCACCGTTCGCCTAAGGCCGATAATTTGTCTTCCAAGTCGTTAAAATTCCCAGATTCATCATTTACAATAACAACCATATTACTAACACTATCGACGAGACACTGTTGAGATTTTAAATCATCTTTCAACACAGCTAATTCGACTACTTGCGATTCCACTTCTTTTAATTCTGGCCCGATGTTTGACATGTGAGATATTCTATCCTCTACACTAGTTAAAAAACTACGCAATTTTTCAATTTGTTGCTTTTGAAACTGGGCTAAACGATAGTGAATTTTTGATTGAACATCTAATGCTCGAAGACGAAGAGTTTCCCATCGTTCATTCAGCAAAACCATTTGTTGACGGATTTCATGCTGATCTTCTAACGTCAGACCAGCTGTTTTTTGAGCTTCATGTATCAGATTCGCTCCTTCCTCTAAAGCTTCACCTACGTAATGTTGATGTTCGATAAGTTTAAGCATAAAATGTTCATTATCATGGAAATGGGCTTTCGCAGTAATAAAGTCTTCGGGTTCCGAAATTTCTCTTGAGAGAACTTCTTCATCTTCAAGGAGAAGTCCTAATACAGTTTCTAGAGCTACCTGATAAGTTGTAATCTCTATAGAAGCATTTGTTGCTGTAGACAGGGTGGAGAGGGGACGCGAACTGCTATTAATTTGCAGAAATTCCAAGCTCAATCTTTGCTCGGGACTTTTACTACCAGAAGGTTTACATGAATCGAGAACTTCACAAACTTCTTTAGACGCTTCCAATGGAATCTCATCGAGGTCAGTGACATTTCCAGCATGAATGTTTTCAAGAGATATGCTGGCGTGAGCTTCTTTAGCAGTTTCATCAAATATGAAGACTTGACCACTGCTATCACATCGTTGCAAGGACTTCTTAGATTCTATAGCATGGTATAAGCACATAACGTAAATTTGTATAGACTTGTTATCAGGCTTTTTCGTATGCACGTCTTCTGGATCGAGAAGTTGTTCAATATTAAAATATTTAAATGCTAATTCAAAAGCCGATGCAAGTCTAGCTAAAGGATGTTTTTCAAATACTGCACTCAGATCCAGATCAGGTAAATTGGCATTAATGATGTGTAGAAAAGCCTTGCCATCTGACCAACTAGTTGAAAAATCGTTAATGGCCACTCCATAGGGTTCTGTAAACTGTCGTGCCCATGCTAGTAAAGACTTTTCCACGCCACTGCTGGAATGAGACTTTACAATGCTTTTACCATTGAATTCAAGTGCAATCAGCCAAATAAGCCCCAGTGTTAGTTTTGGATTTCCCGCTGCAATATCATCACTCGATATATTAACCAGTTTTACTCCCTGTTCTTGTATTAGTTGGATTACTTTATTTAAATTATTAATATGGTGAACTCGCATTCGTCCTTTTTCAGGTTTCTAAAAAGAGAATGTTAAAAAATGTTCTTGAATAAGAAAAATTACTTACGATATGTGATTTTGTTAAAATGCAGAGCAGTTCCAATAATTTGTGACCATCTCGTAAGTCCATAAAAAGATCGTTTACCAAGGGATACTGTGTTTTTACCAGGTGTGAATTTATCCATTTTGTAAACGTTTTTTTTTGAATATCTTGTCTTTCGTCTGAAAATTAAATAACATTTGAATGGTTTATTACAAACTTGTTGGTATTAAATAGCTTAATCAAACCTAAAATTACAACAAAAAAGCTTGCCAGTGTTTATAGCTGCTTTACTTATTTTGAAACCGATTTAGCATAAATGTTTCATCATTTCTTTCAGGAATTTTATTTAAGAAAAACTTCATGAATTTAGTTAGCCGCAAAAGCTTCTCTATAAATTTAATTAATGTGTAGCCCAAAACAAAAACAAAAAAATGTTTTTATTTTTGATGTTTAATTTTATATGTAGGTTGAACATTTTTTTTTTTTAGTTGAAAGTCTGAAATTTACGAAAATAGATCGCTTAACTATCCATCAACGAATACAAATTGTTAAAACCTACTATCGTAATTATGGTTAACATAATCGTCCAACTACGCAAGCAATTACAAAAAATGTGTAGAAATTTGAAGAGACTGCATTGGTGCATCATCGTTTTGCTCGTACTACTGAAAATATCGCTGCTGAAAGTGAAAGTGTTGCCGAAGACCCGAATATGTCGATTCCTCGTCGATCTCAGGAATTAGGACTGTCTTACTACTTATTATGGCATATTTTGCATTTGGATCTATACCTACATCCATATAAAGTCCAGCCCACACAACAACTGAAGCCAGCTGACCATTCACAACGTCGTAGATACGTCGAATGGGTGCTTGAACAAAAGGTGGTGGACGGCGATTTTTCGAACAAAATTTTCTTCAGCGACGAAGCACATTTCTCACTCAGTGGGTATGTTAATAAACAAAGATGACTTATTTGGGGTTCTGAGAATCCTCAAGTAGTTAAAGAGAGGACACTACATCTACAAAAAGTCACTGTTTGGTGTGCTCTTTGGTCCGGAGGTGTGATTGAACCTTCTTCGAAAACGACGATGGAAAGACTGTCACCGTCAATTCGGAGCGTTATGGTCATATGATAATCGACTTTTTTTTGCCTGAAATTGAAGAATACGACTTGGAGTATATGTGTTTTCAACAAGACGGTGCCACATGCCACACAACTGGCTTTATTGCAGGAGACATTTCCTGGCCGCGTAATTTCTCTTCGTGGCGATATAAACTCGGTACCAAGATCATCCGATTTGACACCGCTGAACTTTTTTTTGTGGGGCTACGAGAAAGATCGTGTTTATGCAGATAAACCTTTAACTGTCTTAAAAACCAACATTCGTCAAGTTATGTGTCAAAAAATAGTCGAAAATTACCTCAAAAGAATCCATGCTTGTAAATTTATTATAAAAAAGAAATACCTGTCATGAAAAAAAAATATTTTATATGTGTTTTATTTACGTTTACTTTTGAAACCGCAAAATGGATAACCTTGTAGTATTCAAATACAAAAGAAACTTGGCATATACCCAACCTTGCATCTACTCCAATTGTGTGCCTAAGCAGGAGAGTTGCAGTATACCATCCCTCCCACCCCCATCCTACATACTTCTCTATTTGTACGCCGAACAGTTCAAGAACGGACAAACATAATTGTGTCCATTTAAGTATTTAGATTTTTTACATTGTAAGTAATAGTTGAATCATAGGATCAGGGGTGGAATCAGCTAAGGTGATTGTTGATAAATGACAGTCAAAATAATCGAATTTGATCTATGTAAGGTGATAGTCAAATTGATACCTAAAAAGCTGTCACTAGAAAAATTTGATAGTCATTTTCCTACAAATATGTCGTTTCTGAATAGAGCTACCAGACGCTTACAAAAAACAAATGGAAAATTTTGTCAGTTACTTTTTTTAAGTACAAAAACTTACGACATTTGAAAAAACACAAGAAAAGTAAGAATGTTATTCAAACACAGCCAATTTGATACTTTTATTTAAATATTTTATACAAATCATTTTAAAATTTCACCATAGCAACAATGAATTGTGACAATTATAATCTGAAATTGTTCAATCGAATTGAATTGAGTTGAATCATCTTACACAGACGCAATGAAAATGATAGTCAAATTTGACTATCAAAACTATGATCGTCAATTATCACCTTAGCCGATTCCACCCCAGTATTTTTTTATGAAATATGTTTATAAGTATAAAATTTTGAGCTCCAAAGTTGATAAACCGAACTTTAGTTATTTTGAAGCAAAAAACGAATAATCAAAAGCGATTTATATATACATATATGTCTTTTATTTAATTTTTCCTGTAATAGGCATATAAAAACAAATTAAATTTTGGAAAATTTAAACAGTTTTAAAATTTTGTTTAATGAAGTTAATATACCCATTTTAAAGTTAAATTAAAAATTCATTAAAAAAAGAAAGGAAATGATCTTCAGTCTTCCTTGATTGGGCACATAGTACATACTATACATTGAACAAAACAAAGTTAGCTTCCAACTTTGAAATGCGTCCAATTTATGTCTCAGGACCCCTTAAAACTGAACAAATCCTTGAATTTTATGTGTGTATTGTTTTATTTAGTAGTACCCGTGATGTGATGGTTAGTCCGTTGGACTGTCATGCCAGAGGTCTTGAGTTCAATCCCTGCCTAGGCCACTTATAAGTTCTTTTGTCACGGAGACTACCTCTTGCGAAGAATTGACAAATCTTCCAAGAGTAATTCTTGTCATAAAAAAAATGCTTTCTCAAATTAGCCGTTCGAATTCGGCTTTAAACTGTAGGTCCCCTCCATTCTTGACAACATTATATGCACAAATGGTTGCGAGTTATGTTATGTTTACGTACAACAACAAAATTAACATATATACAAAATTAAGTATATCAATAGTTGCGAGTATATCAAAACATTAACGGTAATATTTCTTACTTACTTACTTACTATTTCTTATCAAGCTTAAATCAGAGGTGCAGCAAATCGAAACAAACTTTTATTTTTTTTCAATCAAAGGCAAACACGATATGGCTGCAAAGTACCATCGATCAGCCACATATATAACAAGAACATTTCAAGAACATTTCTTGAACTAAAGGTAGGTGCTTTTTGAATAGAACAAAACAAAAAGATTTTATTCCTACCCAATCTAGCACCCACCCAAAATTCTATAGAATACGAAGCAGGAGGGTTGCAGGCACATACTTCTCTATTGTAGGCGTGTACAGTGGTTCAAAAGACAAAATACAAAAAAGTTGCTTGCTCGCCTTAATATTAAGACCCCTACCTAACTGTAAAAAAATCTGAAGGATACTCGTGCTGCGGTAGTAGAAAGTTGCCCCAATATAATAACCATTTTAATTTTATAAACTAAAACTAAAACAGTTATACAAATTATAGGAGTGTTTTCTACGGTTTTACTTTGGAAAATAAATAGGGAAGAATTAAGAATGTTACTATTTTTTTCTTTTTTGTGAATAGTAATTTAATGGTTAAAATAGTTGTATTTGGTAACATAATTGCAACTTGAACAACATAATTAATCACCTTCAAATATTATGTCTTTCAAGGTATGATCTTGTTTTCGAACCGGGCGTTTCTAAAGCTTACCCCACCGATTTGTGGAAATAATACATGTTTTATCAAATTGTATATTTTCTAATTCGCTTTGGGTCCTAAATGAAACTTATTTCCTTAACACTTTAAGACCTTTACCATTTGGTCTATTGTATCACAAACTGCTTAAAGTTTGTTATCAAATAAAATTCAAAATTAGTGAAGTTTAATCAACAAATAATTTGTTTTTAAATTATCCAGAAAATTATAGATTTTGTTTTCTTGAGAAATTATAATTAGTTTCATTATAAAAAAAAACAAGGTTATTTTATACAAAATAAAATGAATGTTTTTTCAGCATCACAAGAAATGCAGTGTTTCTATTGTTTCAAGATTTGCATCTCTTTCTTACTTTTTCATAAGTTCAAACATGAAACTGATAACAGCAAATTGTTAGACTATTTTAAATTACGTGTTGAGCTTACATAGTTTAATTATAAAGCTTGCAAGAAATTTAATTTTAAATAAAGTGATGAATTGTTGAGTATATAATGAAATCTTTTGTTTCAATTATTTTTCTGTCGCTGTATGTAAATGTTCATAATTATGTAGGTTCATATCTTAATGTTAAGGCACATTATATTTTGTATGCATTTCATGTTTCTGAGAATACAGAAATCGCCGAGATATTTGATACATAAACTATTCAATCATGAACTGAACTAAACTATTGCCGTTCCAAAACTTAAAGTTTGGTCGATTTTTAACAATGTGACGTCATCACATTGTTGCATAAACTCATTGTCGAAGCCAAGTAGAGATAATTTGTAACAATCCATAACTCAACTCAGTGGTATGTTCTTTTTCTAACTATTGTTAACTATCTTTAACTAATGTCGTTTCTAAAGATCATGATTGTAACGTTTTGTTGCAATATGACGTCACATCATCGTTCTAAGCAGTGATTTATGTGAATAGAAAAATAAAACACTTCCGTAAAGAGCGCCTACATATTATCTTACCTATAATAGCAGAAGCATCCATTTCTCCAAATGTTATAGTTTTTTATATTATTTTATTGAAGCAAACAACGCAATAATTATAATTTGAGCTCAAAGCTGTAGTTAATAAAGTAAATAATTGAGGTTAAATTTGTTGATTTCTTGAACCGCCCTCTAATGAATTAATCTAATATTCACCACAGCAAATTATGTATTCACCACACACATACACATTAACAGAATTGCATGTTAATAATCTTTCATTAATCAAATTAAAATAATGATAACAAAAATAGTTATTGAATTTTAGCTTCATACGCAAATCATAATGTTCAATATAACATTTAAATAAAACGCTTCTTAATTTGTTTGAAACTACTTCATATCGCAAATTAAATTGAATACAATAATTCTATCATCAAGCACAAGCAACAGGTGAAGTCAAACGATGGAATGCAGTTTTCTTCACTTTTGTGTGTCATTTTCTCTTTAAATTTAAGTCGAATGGCTTCGTAACACAATAATGTTTTTATTGAAATCTCATCAAGATAAAATTTTATTTTGAAGTTAACTGAATTAGAACACAAGTTTTGTACAATATTATGGAATAATATGAATATTATATTATGCTTAATTGTAATTTTCATAAAACCGGAGACGCACTGAACGGACGAAGACGAGAGACGAACAGACAAGACAGCAATAGGAGGAGAAGCAGAGAAACAGAAAACAGTACTGACTTACTTTAACTATCAGTATCGATACGCTACGAAACGAATGTAGAATGTGCCTGGTTACACGAGCGCAAAAAAGAATTACTTTTGTGGATACACACAGAAAAAAAAATTAAGTGGGCATGCAAGAAATAGAGGAACAGTCAGAAATTAAAACACAAAAAACTTCGTTGGATACTCAGCCGCAGGTACAGCACGAGCAAAACAAAAGCAAATTTGCTGTACATTCTATTCGCCGGCAAATTAGAAATGAAAATGTCTGTCAAAAGGAGAACGTTTGAGAAAGAAACATGATTTTTAACGCAAAACTCATATCTGAAGATGAGGAAAAAGACGAAACTTGGCATTTTTTCCATCCCTTTCCTTCTTTCTAAAAATCATCCGTTCTCTTTCGTGAATTAATTCTTTTTTGCGCTCGTGTAACCAGGCACAATAAAAATAATATACTGTCAGTGTTGGGACTTCTACCACTTAAGTGGTATTTCTACCACTTTTTGGTGTTCATGAAAATCTACCACCTAAAAAGCAAATTCTACTACTTTTTGCAACTCACCGTTCACCTATCATTAAACTCTACCTTTTAATATGTATAGTATATTTAAATTTTTTGTCAATAAATATTAAAATTATAAACGAGTTAAATAAAACATTTCAATCTCAGAACACAAAAATACACTTGATATTCGAGAGAATGACTACATTAAAATTAAATTTAATGAAACATTTTGTAAAACCAGAAAATATGAATGTAAACACAAATATAAAAACAGTGAAAACTATTTACCATATTCTCAAATGTATTTTGGCCTTTACTTTGAAAGGTACTTACTTGAAAATTATATTGTTGAACAAGATGTAATGCAACTACGAAAAGTTATGTGCAGCTTTATATTGAATTATGTGTTCAAATTGGAGAAAGGTTTAACCTTTCAAACGATGAACTAAAATTTTTCAAATATTTAAACCCGAAAAACGTCATTGATTGATGCCATCAGTTTTAGGTCTCACGAAACACTTTTCACTAACTATCTATAAATAACTCAGAACTAGAGTTAATTAATAATGAGTGGAGAAAATTAATTGGAGAAAATCAATTACTCCAAATTTTTAAAACTGATGACATTGTTTCACAATTGCTTTTGATAAAAAACTTAAAAGACGGAATGGACAATTTAATTTTTGAAAACATATCTTCTTTATGTTGGAGCTTTGTTGCTTACCGCATAGGAGCGCTATTTTCAGATTTAAAAAATATAAAAAATGAAAAAAAGAAATAAATTAAAAACTACAACCGTTCACAACATTTTGGCTGCAAGGGAAATTTCAGTAAATTTTCAGAATTTTAATCCTCCGGAAGCATTACTGAAATATGCTTCAAAATTTAAATTTTCCGGCGGTCTATATAGCAAAAAATAATTTTAAGTTTTTCTAACTAATTTAATTATTGTGAATTGTGATATTTGAAACTGAAAAAACTGAATTATTGTTTATTTAATTTTTTGTATTTTTTAATAATTTATTGAATTTAGATTTACAACATAAAAATGGGTTTTAATTTCTACCACTTTTCTACCACCTTTTTGACATCATTTCTACCACTCTTTTGCTTCTGCGAGGTCCCAACACGGATAGAAAACAGTTCTGTTCTCAGAACGTTTCATGTTGAATAACAAACATTTCAAATTGAAGATAGAATTATAAAGCCTGATTCACAATGCGACCATGAAACTAAGCACAATGGGCAGGTTCAGGCAACATAAGGGACTTCATTTGCAGTCAACTTCATTCTTTGAACGTAAATTTTGACCAATGCAACTAGTTAGTTTTTCAAGTGTCATGAATTTCAAATTCAGAACCTTACTTCACAAACCTCTACTCCAAGTTCATAGTACAAAAACTACCAAAAACATAATTGTCTACAAAACACTCCTCAGGCAAGCTACAAATCCATCACGATCTGTATTTTGTATTGTAAAGCCTAGTACGCTGCTGATGCGAAACGAAATTTTTCGGCAGTCTTCAAGTGCAGAGCGAAATTAAAACGAAAACCACAGCGGAAAAATATTTGTGGAGAGTTCTGTCTGGAAGTTGAAGTTCAATTTTAAGCCTAGTACGCTGCTGATGCGTAACGAAAATTCCCATACAAAAAATGACATGACGAAATCATAAACGGAAATATTCGAAAAATTTTTCAATAAATAAATAAAACGTCAAAATTTCGCAAGCAATTAATATACCGGGCAATTAAATTGAGAACGAAAAGGGTGGAGAATTCTACTACGAAATCTAGTACAGCTATCCACTAAAATGACACATTTCGTCGTTCAGCAGCGTACTGAAAAACGAAAAGCACAGCGAAATTTTTCGTTTATGATTTCGTCATGTCATTTTTGTATGGGAAATTTCGTTTCGCATCAGCAGCGTACTAGGCTTAAGGAAATATTACTTATTTATTTTCCAAATTGACAAGGATCCCTTTTACAGAAAATATTAAATGAAGTTGTACAGAAAATAAATAAATCATTGAGTAATAAAGTTAAGCTCTCAATTGAATGAAAACACCATGATCGACTGTCATTTTGACAGAAGTAGACTTGACTTGATAGTTAGGGAGATTTTTCTTGACTTACTTTCCAGTCAACTTTCCATTAAAGTTGCCTTAATTGGAAGGCAATTTTTTGGCAGCTGGCCAATCAGATACTAGAAACTTGTTTTACTTTCAGTCCCTTATGTCGTCTGAACCTGCCCAATGTAAAGCCGTATGCGAATTGCGTTAAAATGATGGTTACATTTTTTACGACTACATTTTGACGTTTAATAAAAGGGTTACATCTAGTTGGCGTCCGAAAATGACTGTAGTTTTGGCATTTTTTTTCATACAGTCTTATGTCATATGTTACAGCCTTATTATGAATTTGATAGTCGATAATTTTATTATTATGTGTATCAACTGGTAATTTTAGACCGATTGTGAATATTTATCAAAAGTTCATTGCGAATGAGTTTTATTTGACGTTTCACATGTGAAGTATTTGTTGTTTTTTTGGCCACTAAAAGAAAAATTCTTTGTGCGAAAATGTAGTTGCTCTTATAAAAAATTACTTTGTTTCTTTATAAGATATTTTTGTGTTTAAGAGCAGAATAGTAAGCAACGTTTCCTACGCTCAATTGGTAACTTCCTTGGGCAAAGAATTTTAGAACCGCTACTTATTTTAGTACATTTGGAATAGATTGCTGACTTTTGATCGGTTTAAGTTTTTCTTCAATATCGTTTAACACCTCCAGGAAGGCTTGTTTGGAAAGCCTGAGTGAGTCTGCGATGAACTTTCATCAGCCAATGCAAGAATTAAAGAAAAGTTTCTTATTAGGTACATGTATTCGTCCAAATCCTTTGTTAACTTGCGTTAACTTTATCATAACTCCCTTCAAAAAACAATTCCGTTGAAGTCATAATTTCTTAAATTTTTGTTTGCCTTTGAAAATCCTGAAATTACAATCAGGGATGTCTATTATTTATGAACACAACGTTCTCCTCTGCTTATTTTAAAACCTAAAAGGTTTAAACAATATCTGCGATATTCAAAAATTAAGATTGATTTAGTTTTAACATAGGGGCCGGTTATAGCTATCAGTAAAATCCATCAGTAAAATTTTTGTTTTTAGTTTTTGAACATGTTACAGATTTATTTCTAGCAAAAGATTGATGCAATAAGGTGAATCCTATATTCAAGTATTTTTTTCAAAAAGAATCAATGCATTTAAATTTTTATTTAATTATATATAAATCCATTTTAGTTTTTTTAATGATGAAATTTCATTTTACTGAACAGCTGACTAACAAAAGCCAAACAAAATTGCTTTTCGTTTTACTGTTGGTGTTCCAATTTTTTACTGTTCCGATCACATCATTAAAAATTTTACTGATGAAAGCAGCAGTAAAAAAATTGTCTGAGGCGCGAAGCCTCAAAGTGACATTTAATTTAATGACGTAAATTTACTGATTACTATAAACGCTCACCAGTAAAACATTTCAGATTCCTCCTGTTACAAAATTTGCTGATGGATTTTACTGATAGCTATAACATAGTTACAAAAAATTCAAAATTAAATTCATTCTCTTGTATTGAAACTAAATTAAATACATTATTTTTTATGGAAATTCAAAATAAATTAAATGTATTAAATTCATTTGTATTGTTTATACTTATAATAATTTTTATTTTTCGATTGAAGTCTACCACTTCTTCTTACACCATCTAATATTTCAAATTTGTTTCTTAATTTCTTTTTTCTTTGAATAGTTTCTACTTGTTTATCTTTACAATTTGTATCTTGTGTTTTTATTTTATTTTCAATTATATTTTTAGGAATTTTTGAATGCATATAATTATAATTAGGTTTTAAATTAAGTTTTTTTAATTGATTAACACGTACAATTTTAGTTTGATTTTCAATTCTTATTATGTATCGAATACAAGTTATTTTCTTAATAATAATACAATTAATCCATTTTTTATAATTTTTAATATGGTTTCTGTACATACAACTCTCCCCCACTTTATATCAAGGTAATTTATAATAACTTTGATTTTCTATATTTTTTTCTTTTTTATATAGGGTCAAAGGGGGTAATTGTAAACGATTTTGCATTTTTTTTATTTTTGTTCACTTGTAATGTTTGTAACAGCTAAACCATGCAATGTCGAACATTTTTGTTTATGCTACTTAAGTTTGGATTGTATTATCTATCAAAGAGTAGTAATCTTAAAGGCGTTTGTTTATTAGTTTTCATAAAATTTGATGTTTACATTTACCCCCCTAGTTTTTTAAGTAAACGAGAAAAATGGGGTAAATGAAAACGGTACTTGTCGTCCTACCATTGGGGAAAGGGGTAACCAAGTTCTCTGTCCTTACACCGAAAAAAAAGTGACATGTAAAATTGACATTTTTGTCATATCAAATTCAATTTTGTTCAAAAATTTGAAAATAACGGAAAAAAATGTAATACTGACATGAAAAAACGTCCGTTTTATAGTTTTTATGTCAGAACTACATTAAACGCTTACACTTTTGTAATGTGTAATTTACGTTGCAATATCAAAAATTCTTATCAATTTATTTTTTAGAATCTACAACATCATTTTCACATTTTTTAAATGTTTTTCCTTGATGTATTGTAGATGAGACATTTTTAATGTTAAAATGGCATTTATATCCGAATTGTGAAAAGAACATTAAAATTTTCACCGATAAAAAATGTAATTTTTGCATGAAGCATTGCATATGGTACATTATGAATGTTAAATTGGCATTCATATCCAAACTGTGAAAAGAACATTAAAATTTCCACAGATAAAAAATGTAATTTTTACATGAAGAATTGTAGCTGGGATATTATGAATGTTAAATTGGCATTCATATCCAAATTGTGAAAAGAACATTAAAAATATCAAAATTAGTAATGTAGATGGGACATTATGAATGTTAAATTGGCATTCATATCCAAATTGTGAAATGAACATTAAAAATATCAAAGCGCCAAATTTTAGACGTTGAAGCGTCATGAAGACTTGCAAATTATCATTTGTATTTAAACGCACACAAGAAGGTGTGTGAGATATGTTTAATGTACAAATATCTATGTATACACATAGAACTCAACAACTGGATTTATTTTGATTGCAATTTATTCTTTAGACTTCTTTGTCTTAAGAACGAGCGAGATAAAATATCGAAATAATTTTTTTTCAATAATGAGCAGATAAAATCTTCAATTCTGATTTTTGATTTTCTAAAATTTGCACCTGTTTCAAAAAGCTTCAAAATTTAAACAAATCTGTTCATATGGCAACTTCAAACACAAATAAAATGTAATCTTAACAAGAATCAACGTCGTTGGGATATTTTAAATGTGAAAAGAACATTAATTATATCAAAATCTCTGTAACCGCCAAATTTCAGACGTAAATGTAGTGTTGCCAGAAACATAAAATTCGTATTTCTCTAGGTTCTTAGTTTCTAATGCAAAAACCGAACAAATCCAAAAGAAAAATAGACTCCATCAGTCTGGCAGAGATACAGTGGACCTAGCACCAGTAAAATATCATTTAAAAATACACTTTCAAAATGCATACTTAGTCCGTAGTATCGTTGCCAGACCAATGGGTCTTGATTATTATAGGCACATGGCTTGTTGATGTTATGTGGGTGGGGTGAACCAAGCTTCTGTCTCATCTTACCAAAATATATAGGTACCTACTTAATCTGTTTGCTAAATAACTCGCTTTTCTATTCGTTTTTTGACTAAATATCAACCTAACAAAAATTGCTCAAAATGCTATTTTTATAATTGAAGTTTTTTTTTTGACAAAATGATATTTTTACACTAAATTAATCATTTTATTTTTCACTTAGTGAAGAATAAGATTATGAGCATTTAATTTTATTTATTGTCAAGTTAGGCGTATTAGTTTTGAGCATTTTTGTTATAAAAATAAACCTCTTCACTTTGGCCACCATTTTCATTAAAAATTATTTTTTTAAATATCTCACTCATTTTCGACTTTTATCTAAAAATTATTTATGTTTGAATTTCTTTTACTTCTTCCAACCCCAAAAATTGATGAAGATACCTGAAAATAATTTATGTTAAAACGCGAATAGTTAATATTTATGATAAAAAATGCACGGAATTCAATCTTTATTTAAAATGGTGGTAAAAGTATAAAGGTGTGAAACTAATTTTGCACACAATTTTTTGTATGCATCTTAAGATTATAAGTAAGGCTGTAGATAATTGCTAAATTTTCAACAATTTTCGTTAAGTTCATTTTTATCCTACCTATAGGTGCCCAATGGATTAACTTCTTTAATAAAAATCTTCATCAGGGAAAACCATTTCAACTAATTTTTATATCGTGTTCACATTGGAGAGTAAATAACAAACTACAATAATTTATAAGGTTCAAACAGATATACATACAACTAACGCGATAAAATCCATAACTTGTTTTTATTTTATGCAAACCAAATCTACCAATATTCAAAATGCAAACAAATCTGTACTTATGGCAACTTCACACACAAAAAAATGTAATTTTAACAAAAATCAACGTCGTTGGGATATTTTCAATGTGGAAAGAACATTAATTATATCAAAATCTCTCTAACCGCCAAATAATAAAATTCGTATTTCTCTTGATTTTTAGTTTCCAATGAAAAACTTAACAAATCCAAAAGAAAACTAGAGTCCATCGTTCTGGCATAGATCCACAAATTGATGTTCACGATTTGCAAAAATTAAATGATGAATTAAATGCCAGAATTCGACCACCAATCCACAGGTTACTTTCAGTGACGAAATAGTTTAATTACCTACAGCAGATCAGATGATTTTTGATAGCAGAATTTAGGTATGTTCCTATACAAATTTTCTTTTCGAAATTCCATAACAGACTTTTATAAAAGTTCGAACTCCTGAATACCATTTATCAAAGATCTTTTGTGGTGAACATCTTTTATGATTCATGACAGAAAATTCATTGCAGAATAACAGATCTGGCAGAATAGGCCTAATTATCTACAAACAAAATATATATTTTGAAATCTTTCATCATTAAGTTTTCCGAACTAGAATACATTTAACATCCTGAAATCCACCATAATTAGAGTTCAATGGCGATAAACCTGAGAAACCAGGTTAATATATCTCCGCATAAATGGACTGTCAACTTTGTATGGACAAAATAATCTGCTATAGCATATAAAATTATTTTACAAATTTTAAATAAACTTGATGACTTGGGAAAAATGTTGGCGTATCGTTTGAGATTTGACGTTTTATTTTTGTTGTTGGCTTGTTTTGGTGTGTTAAGATCGTTAAAACAAAATTGCATATATTATCAGAATATTACGGCTTTGAGTTTAAAAATTTAATAACTATAACTAACGCGTGGTGGAAAGTTATATCTTATTGGCAACACTGCGATAGGGAGTCACAAATACTTTCTGGAATTCTCTATGCATACGAACACAAAAATGTTACTTTTACACGAAAAAATGTGGTTGCCATATTTTTAATGTACATACACGCACACAGAAATGTAATATTTACATGAATCAACGTATTTTGTACTCTAACAATGTAAAAATAACATTGTATGCGTGTTGTCTGTTGTGTGCTAATGCTAACAGGAAATTATAAATTTCATATAGCTAACCAGTGTTGCCATAATCTCAAATTTCATAATGCTAGATTTCGAATTTTATAATGCTAGATCGTATGGAAGCTCAAAAAACAAAATGCTAGATTTTAAAATCCATATAAAACGTCCATATCGATGATTAAAAAACAAACATCTTAAAAGAAAAGCAGCATTTATCTTCTATTTTAAGCCTCTCGCGTATTTGTACAATGCTGTTCAGTAATTCTATTCCTATGTTATTACGAATTTTTGTTTTAATTATATTCGTTTGACTGAAAAGGCGCTCAACCTCAGCGTTTAACTAATTCGTGATTTGACGTTATTAAGGTTAAATCACAATGATTTGTAATTTAAAAAAAAAAAGATGATGATTTTTATTTTTTTCCAAATATGATATATAATCAAATCAATCTTTTGAAATCAATTTTGGCATTCAAGAATGCAAAACTTAAAAACAATAATGCCAGAAAAGCATTTAGCATTATTTTAGAATATCATAATGCTTTTCTCTTCTCTATAATGCTAGATCTAGCATTAATAATGCCGTTATGGGAACACTGTAGCTAACCTCTCAGTTAGTGTTTCTCTTTCGTGGTAATCAGTCGTCCGATTTCAGTGCTAGTCCGTGACGTGAACTTGTGAATAGAGATCTTTCTTTGTGATTTTGGATTTTGTAAAAAATAAACTAAAGAATAAATGTGCCGCGATCCCATTAGTGATTATTTGAAAAAAAAAAAAAACAATAAGTGGTTCCCTTTCGCCACTATTAATTTAAGAAACGAGAACTGGCTTCGGCAGTATACCTATGTACCTACTAGTGGATTTTCAAAGACGTAAGTACCTACATTTTATAAATTTTTAATTTTTATGTATTTTTATTTAGGTATGTAACGTATTTGGGATAGTCTATAATGTGAAAATTAAATGTTCTGTATTCTTCTATATGAATAATTTATAAATTCCATTCCCATTCCTCATTTACAGTTAGTACCTATTTTATTTCACCAAAATTCAGACGACAAGCGTCACAAATACACACTTAATGTAATATAAAAACGCTCACACAATGCCATTTTTACATGAGTCAATGTATTTGGAGTACCCAATAATGTGAAAATGACATTGTCTGTAGGTATGCTTCTAAATGAATTCATAAATTCCATTTCTATCCTTTATTTACTGTTAGTGGGGACAGACGCCGAGATCAGTACAGTCTTTTCTTGAAAATGTTATTTTAAAAAGAAACTAATAAGCACAAAATTGAAAATATACATTATACATAATATGAAACAAGACATCGCGTACCGTGATCGTGTTCTTCACATTGTTGTTTTAAAAATATTAGTAAAACCAAAACAAGAAGTAGTAAAATAATAGAATTGGTGATTCTGATTAGTATAATTAACCTTCCGACCACAACGCATTTAAAATATACATACACCACAACAGGGGTGGCATAACACCCCAGCCAGTAATAAATAAAAAAAAAATACTTTAAAGGACAACATAACATTTTTATTCAAACATAGCAATTCTATACTTTATTGAAAACATACAAAAACTTAATTCATAAAAAAATAAATATTTTTACAAAAACAATAATAACTTAAATACAATTTATACATATTTCTTTCTTGTGTTCAGGACAAACAGCACATTGGAAGTTCAGACACACAATCTTGCTTTTGCTGTATTGTTTCCTCGGACAGATTGCACATCGCGATTGCTTATGCTGTTTCGGAGGGGGTTCACCTTCATTGCACTCCATGGGGTGTCCTACAACCCCCTTTTTTCCTTTATTTTCACATACATGGACCACAACATGGGGTGATATACAACCCCAATGCATACATTTTGCTCTCGTACTCAAAAAATATGACCTATCGCGGCGACAACTCATTAGCAAATGACAATTAAGATATTAAACGACAAATACATAGAACGGCAGAAAGGAGAATGAAGCAAAATCAAAATTAGAGTTAAAATAAAAATGTCTGGGGTGTTATAGCACCCCTGTTGTGGTCGGAAGGTTAAGTTAAAAGCATGATACCTATTTATAAATTATTCCTTTAAAAGCACACATAGTGTCATTTTGACATTATATTAGTAAGTATCTTAAATGGGAAAATTGATTCATGTAAAAAGAATGTCATTTTCACATCTCAAATATATATATCTCAAATATATTGATTCATATTAAAAAAAAATGTCGTTTTCACATTATAGTAGTATTTCAAATACATTGATTCTAATGTAGGCACGCGCAAAATTACGTCGTGGAACTACTGCACTATACAGGGTGTCTCACTAACGTTACAATTTTCGTAAAGACATTTCTTAAAAAAAAAGTTGAAAGTTTTCGAGAAATTAGCCAAAAAATGGGTTTTACCCCTTTCATACCCACAAATTCGATATCCCTTTTTAAAATTTAAATCAATTACGGACGGGTGGGGAAATAATAGGCCGGTTGGCCAGAAATATCAGGAAAACGCATCCGTACAAACATTTTTGTTTTGTAAATTGTATGTGTTAAAATACCATTTGTAATATAAAAAGGATAAAAATCAGTAAACAATCAGCTGAAGTAATTTATTCATAAAAAAAAACAAGTTGGAATCAAATATTTGTGAAAAATTCTGTACGGAATTTCCATCAGAAAATTAAAAAAAGCTGTTTTTATGAATAAATTATTTCAGGTGATTGTTTACTGATTTGTATCCTTTGCATATTCCAATCCGTATTTAAACACAAAATTATCCAAAATTTCCCGATTGCTATAACTAGCACCTTATCAAAAACCTTTATGATTCCGTATGGGCAACTAACCAAATTCTGATAGGTCAGATCTGGCCTTTTACCAGTTTTATGGGACACCCTGTATGCAAGCACACAAAAATGAAATATGAGCATGAAATAATAATAATATAATCATAAATTCCATCATTCAGTCAGTGCTTAGTTTTTTTCCAAGATCATTAGTTTAGTCCTTTGTGTTTTAAAAACATAAGGAATTTATTATTGAGATTTCTTTCTTACTTTTTGCTTTTTTTAAGTTCTTTGATAATTTATCTATAGCATTCGCACATTTATTTAACCTAAACGCAAATAGGTTTAACCTTAACGCAAATAGATTCAACCTAAACGCAAATAGGTCTAACCCAAACTCAAATAGCTTTGACCAACACTTTAAACTTTTTGCAAAACATTTTGTTCATGCTAAAAGTTTAAATATATTTGCTCTAAGGCTTAATTAATTTGCGTTTGGGTCAAAACTACTTGCGTTTGGGTTAAACCTATTTGCGTTTAGGTTAAACCTATTTGCGTTTAGGTTAAACCTATTTGCGTTTAGGTTAATTAAATGTGCGAATGCTATACATGAATTGGCCAGCCTAAATATTTATTATTCTTATTGTTTTTTCAAAATAATTTTCAGCAGTTTACGTGGTCCATACTATTTTTTAAAATGAATACCAATGATTTAATTTATGTGTTACCAGAGGCCGTAAGTCAAATCATCCAAGAAAATGTTAGTGACAACATTTTCGAACCCGGTGAGGTGGAACCTTCATTCGAAGATCTACCATCGACGCAAAGAACTAATGCTAGTGATATCATTGAAGTTATCGTGGGGGAAAATAAGCTAATAGACTTACTTAACGATTTTGGGCTCATAACAGCTTTTGATGGACTCTCCTGTAAGTTATTGTTTTTTTATATACAAAATTTGATTACGTTATCTGACTGCTTTATAATTCTGCCGACGACGGTTGTTTGAGAGAAAATAATACCTACTCTTAGGCCGCGTTTCCATTTGTAAGAAAACTTCTGCAATAAATGTCCGATAGTCTGTCCGACAGTGAATTGCAAGTGGAAACTACCAAGCAAGTTCTATCGCGACAGTACTTTCATAACTTCTTGCGAGTATTTGCAAGTGCAATTAATTGCTAGTTTAAACACTTTTGCATCGACTCGCGACAGTTCTTGCAGCTTATCGAAACAGTTTCGTATATCTCGCGCAAGTGGCTGGTCTTTCCTTCGGTGATATCTAACAAAAGTTGGTAAAAATTGATTTTCGACTCAAATATCTTTTCAAAACTTTGAGATTTTGGCTTTTAGCTAATTTTAACTTACAAGAAATATTGTTTTTAACATTTGGAAAAATTTTGAGAAAAATCGAATTGACAGTTTTTTACAAAAAATAAAAACCTAAACAAAAAAAATTAATAAAAGTTGGTAAAGATTGATTTTCGACTCAAATATCTTTTCAAAACTTTGAGATATTAGCTTTAAACTACTTTTATCTTTTAAAAAATATTGTTGTCAACACTCAGTAAAATTTTGAGGAAAATCTATTTTTGTACAAAAAATAAAAACCTAACAAAAAAACAGTACTAAAACTTGGTAAAAATTTATTTACGACTCAAAAAGCTTTTAAAAATTAAAAATATTGTCTTCAAAATCTTTTTTTTTTCACAGAAAATGTTATTTTCGTTTTCAGTAGTTTTTTTTATAAAAATCCAACAGCCCGCTTTTTCATACAAAAATAAAATCTACAAAAATAGTACGCAAATTGATGTTCGGTTCTTGATATCTCTCAAATTAATTTCATTCATTAATTTGTAAAAATTTGAGAAATGTTACCAAAATTGGTAAAAAATTTTGTTCGACTAAAAATCTATTTAACAAAACTAGATTTTCAAACTAAACTATTTCTTCATATGAAAAATATTGTTGATAATTTTAAAATTTGTAAGAATAATTCAACTAACAACTTTTTTAACCCAACACGAAAATCTACAAACTTCCATCCCATCCCAGCCTCTTTTTTCTTTTTTAATAATAAAATTATCATCGCAGCTGCTAATCGTTGACGTTTTCTCGCCATGACTTCACAATTTTAAGTAAACAACCAGATTTCTTGCGACATTAATTGCTCTCCTGGTGTAAATACATCTGCAATAAATTGCGACAGTATGATTCGCGAGCTTCTTGCAAGACATTTTTCGCAGAAGAAATTGCAAGAATTCACATGACAATGTAAACGCGACTGCAAGAAACTTCTGCAAGACTTCCGCGAGTTGACTTGCAAATGGAAACGCGGCCTTACACTCTAATGCTCAGTTTCCAATTGTCATTGAAAAGACGCAAATTGGCATACTTTGACAGGACACCAAAGTGAAAACCAAGTAAAGTAGTGGTAGAGGGATGGTATAACTCACCCTGACTTGTCAGACTGTGTCTTTGAGGTTTCATACTAAAGGTTCAAATGGCGCAAAATTTAATCCATCCAGTTAAATAATTTTTAGTATATATGAAAAATGGTATTTTGCTAATTTAAAACGAGTTAAGCATACTATCTCCTAACATTTTACTAAATTTAAGAACACCAAATGGCTATTTTATCCTTTTCGTACTAAATCCATTCGACACTTTAATTATATTAGGGGTTCAGAAATATAACGCTATAAGTCCAATATGAGTTGGTTAATTTAAATGGGTTTATGAATTTCTGTTTTGGAATACAATGTTACAGACAGAAAAAGTTTTGCATGCTCTGAATTAATATTTTTACTTAAAAAAAAACATTTAGATACTTCAACAATTGCAGCATAAATGGCTTTCAAATATTATTCTTAACGCCTTTTATTCAATTTCATTTTATTCAATGAATTCGGTAAGGCATTGCTTTTAAAACCAAACTCAGAAGTCACTACGCGGATTAGATATATTAAAGCCCTTAATAAAAATTATAGTTGTTTAATCTATTTTCACTTGAAGAAACAATCACTTCAAAATAAAACTTAATAATAACGGAGTCTTTTTTTCACTCTTGTTTCCATAAGTGTGTCATTTCCTTGTCCATAGTTCTAACTTTATTATTATACTCTATTCCGTTTTCGATATTTTTATTAATTATCTAGAATTAATAAGGAATTGTTTATTTGTTCTGTTCTCAGCGTATTATAGACATTTTGAAATCAACCAAATCAGGAGAAGACTTGCTTACGGTCTACTCCAACAAAAAGAAACTTGAAAAACAAGATAGGAGAAAACTTTTAAACTGTCTCGTTGAATATTTCTTCGAACCTAATTCAAATAGGTATAATGTACCTAGCCCGCGCCAGCTGGACAAACTGGCGGACGAAATAGTAGAAATTTTTCCTACGGAGACCAAAGACATTTATTTCATCTCTCGGAAAAAAGGTCTTCGAGCAAATCCGACAGGTCTACTTTTTAATCGGTTTAATAATATTAACCGCAAGAGGAAAAATTCTGACGATACGCCTCAGAGAATAAACTACGAAGCAGAAGAAGAAGAAGAAGAAGAAGAAGAAGAAGAAGAAGAAAATGCAGCTCCATCTTCTGAAAATAAACCACTTACGACAGCCATACAAAAAAAAAATAAATTAATGCAGAATGATGAGCGTGAGGCAATGGACCTATGGATGGAAACTTTCATATTTCGTCAGGAAGCCATTAAAAAGGAATACAACCTTCAGAAAATTTCAGATGACTTGCCATTTTATAAACAATCTGGTGGAGAACAATTCGTAAGTATATTAATTCGAAGATCAAAATTATTTTTTTTTGTAATCAATGTAGGTATATTAATATATATAAATCTTAAACTTCTTTAACGGTTGTCAATATTATTATTAAATTTATCATTGATAAATATTAAAATTTAGTAGACACCTTAAAATTAATTAAAAAGCTCAACTTTCCGGTTCAACATTTATCCAAAATAAGGTTAAAAATGTGTTATTTTTTTAATTTTCAAAAAAAAGTTAAATTTTTGTTTGAATATCAATATTTTGAAAACGATTTGGTCAACTTCTTAAAAATTTAAAAAAATAGGATAATTATTAATTAATATAATCTTTTATCAAATATCTATTGCAAATTTTATCTCAAACTCATCTTAATATCTTTATAACAGCTCAACTACGACTTTGGGATTATGTTTCCCAACAAATCCTATGAATTAATAAACAAATGGGATGAATTAGACAACAGTCTTTTTGCGTATTACGACGCAAACATCAAGGACAAAAGATTCCGCAGTTTGCTGGATACTTTAAGAGACGAAAATGTCAACAAAAGTAAGTCAGCAATACTATAAAATATTTTTTTATATTTACTAAGCCATATTCATTTTCAGATTCTAGAGATTGTATTTTGACAATGTTGCTGAACGCAATTTTGAAACCAACGGCGAGATTCGTTGCAAAAAAAGAAGGGAAGTCAGTGGTACATAAAACAACTGTTAGCGATGCCATCAACAGTAGTATTATCCACCTGAGAACCATTAACGACTTGGAGCTAGCTAGGGAAAACAAATTGAAGACATCGATTCTCAACAAGAATACGATCCAACCGTATATTTTAGTAGTAGGATCAGAAATATCAACATTGAAAGAGTTCTATGTAAGTTTCGGCAACAATCTACTCAAATTTAATTCTTTTTTGTCAGCTCTCGATATATGTTTTAAAATTTTTCAATTATTCCAACTTAAATATCCAAAAGAATCAGCACTGAGTTGGCTTTTCATTCAAAACCATGTTTTTGAAATTTCGACAATCTTCGATGAAAAGAGCCCGACATTAGCCGTGTCTATACAAGGTTTAAAAAAATAAAATCCTTCATTCCTCTCCAATCTAAAATATCCCTACTTTTCAATTTCTAAGAACTATCCTTACTTTTAAGAAACATTAAGTTTTTAATTTCAACTTTGCTATGACGGCATCCAAGTTCAAGGAACTATCCTTACGTTTCAAGTTCTAAGAACTTTCCTTACTTAAAAAAAAAAAACTTATTATTACTTGTTATTCAAAAAAGTTTTCGAAATTTCAAAAACGGTTGATATTAATTCTGAATATTTCTTAAAATTATAAAATATTAAATTCATAATGACTTTAAATTGTTTTGTTTGTAATACTAGCTTTCAAGAACTATCCCTTCTTTGCAAACATTTCAAACTTATTCATGGGTTAGACTCTTATAGTGAATTCAAATGCATTTTTGCAGATTGTAATCAAATTTTTTCAAACATAAGTTCATTTCAAAGACACACTAAGAGCCATTTAAAGAATATGTTACAGAGTATTAATGTTAACGTAGAACGAAATTCAGAAAATATAAATTCAGAATGTATTAATTTAAATAGTGATGATTTACTTTCATGCGATATACCAATTTTACTAGAAAATGATGTCTCAAACCTAAAAACAATTACCTTTATCGAATCGAAATGTTTAATTTCGAAGACAAGCAAGGAATTTTCCATGAATTTACATAAAAGAAACAATATTACCCGAAAAGATGTTTTAGACATCCAACAAGGTGTTTCTTCTATAACTTCGAGTATGACAGAAACAATAAAACAAAGAGTCTTAAAATTTATTCCAGATTCAGAGAAAGAAGAGTTCTTAAATTATTTAAATGTCTGTGCAAACCCTTTCGAAGAAATAAAATCGGAATATAAATTATTTCAAAGTTTGCTTGATTCAGATCAATTTGCTAAGCCTATGTTTTTTAACATTAATAATGAAATTTCTGAAATTATACTAAATTGTGAACCGACGTTAGGCCCCAGTAATGTTCAAGGTTGTATTATGCCCATTTCGTTCCAATTCCGAAAATTTTTTGAGTTGCCAAATGTCTTAAGTGCTACACTGGTGAATATGACACAAATATGCACCGACAAAACCTTAAACCATTTTCTTAATTCATCTTCCTTCAAGAAATTGGCTGAAGTTCATAAAGGTAAAATAATCATGCCATTTTTTATATATCTAGATGGCTTTGAAATTAATAATCCTTTAGGAAGTCACGCCAATGTTGATTCTATTTGTGGCGTTTATTACAGTTTTCCTTCTTTATCTCAATATCTTTTGTCTAACTTAAATTATATTTTCGTAGCTGCCTATTTTAAAACCAAAGATCAAAAAATATATGGAAATGACTCATTTTTTCGCCCTCTTATAACTCAACTAAAAGAAATAGAAGAAAATGGAATATTAGTTAACACAGAGTCTGCGTCTCACAAAGTTCACTTTGTGTTATGTAATATTTTGGGAGATAATTTAGGATTAAATGATGTATTAGGTTTCACAACTTCATTTAATTCCAACTTCTTTTGTCGTTTTTGTAACCGCCAAAAGTGTGAAATGTTTGAAGACACTGAAGAGCACTTTGGCTCTTTAAGAAATATAGACAATTACAACGCTGCAATAACAATAAATGACGTAAAGGTCACAGGAATAAAGAGTTATTGTTTGTTTAACGATTTGCCTTCTTTCCATGCCACGACCAATTATGTCGTTGATATTGTTCACGATTTATTCGAAGGAGTGTGTAGATATGATTTGTGTGAAATATTGTTATATTTTATATCCAAAAAATTTGTCTCCATCGAAATATTAAACTATAGAAAACAAATGTTTAATTACGGAGAAACAGAAATAGGCAATTTATCTCCACCCCTGGATTTGAATCACCTACAAAATAATAAAATTAAAATGTCAGCTCGTGAAATGATGTGTTTTGTCCATTTCCTTCCACTTATTATCGGTGATCTTATTCCACCAAAAAATGAGGTATGGAATTTTTTTCTAACTTTGTTGGAACTTGTAGATCTCACATTAATAAGCCAATTTGAGGAAAGCAAACTTAAAAAAATGCAGTTCTTGGTTAAACTTCACAATGAATCTTATATACGGATTTTTCAGAAGCAACTAAAACCGAAATTTCACTTTTTAATACACTATGAAAGGGTAGTAAGGAATTCTGGTCCATTAAAATACTTGTGGAGTTATCGCTATGAATCCAAAAATAGAGAAGCAAAAACATATGCAAGAAACATATCCTCAAGAAAAAATATAACTTATACACTAAGCATGAAGGCATCATTGAAATTTACGAATTTTCTAAACGATCATCAATTTGGTCTACCAAATGAAACTAAATTCGAGCGTTCTTGTTTTTTCAATTTAGAAAATTGTAGTTATAAGAAATATATCCTAAATTTTTTAACTCGTAAAACTGATTTCACTAACAATTTGGCTACTAAAGCCTTGACATTTAAAGGGTCGACCTACAAAATTGGATATTTCTTAACAATAACTAAAAACGAAACTATTGACCTTTTTGAAATTAAAGACATATTGATAAGTAAAGTTAATCATCCTTTTATAGTTGGAAAAAAATTTGAAATAATTAAATTTGAAAACCACTTTCAGTCATACTCTGTAAGAGATAACAATAATTTATTTGAAATAATAGATATTGTTAATTTTACCAGTCCTCCAATTCATTTATATTATATACCCAACGGAACCTGTTTGATACGAAATAAAGTTTTTTAAAGAGGAGGGTTGAATTTAGTATAGGTAACCCTTTTGGTAGTATCTTGCATCTAATTTGAATTATTCTCTGTCGCTTTCAGCTTAGCACATTTTAATGAATTAGTTTTATCCCCATTAGACATAGTTCTAAGACAAATTAAAAAAAAAAATCTTCATTGCTCACCTTCTATTTGTGTTCATTACAACATAATTAGTCAGCCAGTATATCTTTTGTATATACACAATTTATGAAATTATAGGTTTTTTCCATTTTCCACTTATTATTATTAATGATCTTATCCCTACCAGAAATTAACTATGGGCACTTTTCCTAACTTTGTTAAGGGTCAATTTTTCAATAGCCAGTTAAACTTCAGATAGTACTTAATCTTTGTTCATGTTGCTATACTAATTTTTCCTCTGATAGTTTAATTGATGATTAAAAAATTGGCTATAAGACTCGTTGATCTATCTTTAATAAGCAAACTTAAGAAAACCTCAATTTAAAAAATTCAAGCTTTGGTTAAACTCCACAATCAATCTTTTTAACTCCTTGACATTTAAAGGGTCTGTTCACAAAATTGGATATTTGCCAACAATAACTTAATATGTATGAAAGTAAATCACAATTTTCTGTTCCGTAAGATGTGATGTAATTTATTTTAAAAACAATTGTTAAAAAAATATAGATATATCATATTTATAATTATATTATAATAGTTAATAAGCATATTTTGTTCATGACAACAGTAAATATTCATCTAATCTTATCTTATCGTAATGCTATTCCTTTGAAACAATAAATTTTGATTTTGTTAATTCTAGGAGTTATAAAATTGAAAAGTCTGTTTAGTACCTACCAAATAAAGTGTTATGGAAAAAATTTAACAAATCCTTTTTTATTTAAAAAAACTGATTTAAGTAATTACGAAATCAATGTAATCATGAATGTAAGTATTGTTCTTCCTATGAAATGAATATTTGTGTTACCAGACATAAATAAAAGCTGTTGGGGATTTTCTTTGGTCGTTGACGAACAAAAATATCAATCAAGGTAAGTTAACACTGATTCTTTATCCATAGAGCAAGGTTTAAATAATGTGTTTAATATAAGAAATTTGCGAAAATTCAATATAATATTTGACATGAAACAACGTCGAAAAAACATTTAAATATTTTGTCGACTACGTTGAATTCATATCATTTCTACATTTTTAATGTAAACATTCAATGTTGATTTGATATGACATAACGTCAAAATAACATTTGGTCATGTCAGATTTACGTTGAGTTCATGTCATTTCTACATTTTTAATGTAAAATATCAATGTCAATTCGACATGAAGTAACGTCAAAACAACATTTGGTCATGTCAATTTGACGTTGAGTTCATGTCATTTCTACATTTTTAATGTAAAAATTCAATGTCAATTCGACATGAAACAACGTCAAAACAACATTTGGTAATGTCAATTTTACGTTGAGTTCATGTCATTTCTACATTTTTAATGTAAAAATCCAATGTCAATTCGACATGAAATAACGTCAAAACAACATTTGGTAATGTCAATTTTACGTTGTGTTCATGTCAATTCAACATTTTTAATGTAAAAATTCAATGTCAATTCGACATGAAACAACGTCAAAACAACATTTGGTCATGTCAATTTTACGTTGAGTTCATGTCATTTCTACATTTTTAATGTAAAAATCCAATGTCAATTCGACATGAAACAACGTCAAAACAACATTTGGTCATGTCAATTTAACGTTGAGTTCATGTCATTTCTACATTTTTAATGTAAAATATCAATGTCAATTCGAAATGAAGTAACGTCAAAACAACATTTGGTCATGTCAATTTAACGTTGAGTTCATGTCATTTCTACATTTTTAATGTAAAATTTCAATGTCAATTCGACATGAAGTAACGTCAAAACAACATTTGGTCATGTCAATTTAACATTGACTTCATATCATTTTTACATTTTTAATCCAAAAATACAATGTCAAAATGACATGTTACAACATCATAATCACATTTTAATATAATTTGTTGACATTGTTCATGTCAGGATAACGTTGAATTCATATCATATCTTCAGTTTTAATCCAAAAATTGTATGAAATGTCAATGTACATTTGACAAGTATATAATGTTAAAAGTACATTTGCAATATCAAAAGTGATATGACAATCATATCAAAAGTAACATTGCACAACATCAGCTGGAAAATGTAAGCGAAAACTATCACTTTTACGGTGGTTTTTTACAATTTTTTTTTTCGGTGTATATATGTAGGTACCTACTAGACCAAGGAGATCATCCTTATCGCTAGGGTAACCAGCACGAGATCTGAAATAAGGAACCTTGCTATAGTGTCCTCCACGTCTGACGAAAGTGCTGGTTTTCTGCCTCTAGATATAATGACAGTAGGATTTTTCCCTTCACCGATCCACTGACGTGTATGATGGAGCTGTAATTTTTGGTTGATATGTACGTGGCATCTTTTTGATATAAAATATTGTTAGATCAACACCAAAGTCATTGAAAATGAATGTTTACAGTAACCCCAAATTGTTCACTTTTACCCCATTTCGGTGTTTACATTTACCCATGATAGGAACATAATGGGGTAATTGGAAACAGCCAATAACTTTTAAATTTTGTTATACAGACAAATAAAAACATATAGCATGCATTTATACTCATATTTCACTTTCTTAAAGATAAAATTTAACTTACTTCGTTCGCCTTTGTTTGTTTTGCAACAATTTTAATTAGCACTGGAAAACTTAAAAACACAGAAAAACGAAAGACTCATGGAAACGAACAAAACATAAATAACCCTTTGACAGATAAGGCCTTCCACGCTTCAATATGATTTAAATATAATGTCTTTTCAAATAATTTCATGGCATACTTCAAATTATAAACGGTTTTGAGAAAATTAAGTATGTTTACAATTACCCCTGTTCACAATTACCCCCCTTGACCCTACAAAATTTGTTTTAGAATTATTTTTTAAATTAAATGAAACCTGTAAAACTTTAGGCTTAAATGAAAATAACATTTCTGATGGAGATGCTGTTGTAACAGAGTTCGGAGTGTTTCGGTGATGCATCAAAAATTTGGTGATATGTTCGCGCAAATCTACATTTTGTTTATAACACAACATATGTTTTTTAAATTTATTTTTAACAATCTGGACATGCCTTTCGGCCAAACCATTTGACTGCGGATGGTATGCAGGACTGTGAAGTAATTCAATTTTGTTTTTGTTACAAAATTGTTTAAATTCCCAAGAAGCAAAGGGCGGACCATTGTCCGTAACTATGGTTCCAGGTAAACCAAACACCGAAAAAATTGAGCTTAATTTTTGTATTAGGCTTTTAGCATTCGTTGGACCCATCTGTACAACGTCAAGATACTTGTTGTATGAATCTATTAAAAGGAGAAACGTTTTACTTTGAAAGTAAAAGAAATCTAAATGGATTCTCTGAAACGGATACATAGTACTAGGCCATTTAGTTTTAACAATTTCTCTTGGAACGTTTCTAGTAGCTTGACATTCTTTACAAGACTCAATAAAGTCCTTAATTGATATGTCCAACTTTGGCCACCATAAATATGACCACTTAGTGCTTTTTTCATTAAAACTATACCATCATGGTTTTCATGCAACAATTCTAAAACATGCATTTGTAAATCATTTGGAATTAATACTCTATCATTATAAAAAATGCATCCATTCTCGATGCTAAGACAATTTCTAAATTTATGATAAAGTTTAAGCTCGTTATAAACTTCTTTTGGCCAACCATTTTTTACAAAATTGAACACTTTACGAAGTATAGGGCTTTTCTTAGTCTGTACTTCAACTTTTTTTGAATCTATAGGCACCTTATTTATACAGTTAATTAAATTTCTATTAATTGATTCAATATTTGTAGACTCACTTACTGGCAACCTTGATAAAGCATCAACATTTGCTAAATATTTTGCAGGGCGATGAACTATTTTATATTGATACATGGACAATGTTACTGCCCATCTTTGTAACCGTGCCGCTGCAACGGCTGTTGTACACTTATTAGGGTTAAAAATCTCCTTTAATGCTTGGTTGTCAATCTGAATCGTAAACTCTTTTCCATAGAGATATTTAAAAAACTTTTTTACAGCAAACATGACCCCCAAGGCTTCGCGGTGAAGTTGCGAATAACCTCTTTCAGCATCTGATAAAGTGGTGCCAGCGAATAGAACGGGTTTCTGAACACCGTCTATTAAATGGGCAAGTACTGCTCCTACGCGAGTTACATATTTGTATGGTGACCTTCGTCACCATAATAGTCCAACAACCCTTAACGGATATTCAATTAGTTCAGTATAAAATGTAATATGAGTAAATTAAAATGTCAAATTGACAAAAAATAAAATATCAAATTGTAAGATAATATATTAAGTATATTGTTCGATCAGCATATTAATAATAAATGTAAAATATGTCTGATCGAACAACATACAAAATGTACATCTAGAAATTCAGTCGTGAATATACCACCGCAATTAAAAGAACTTAAAGCACAAAACTTCAAACTCTTTTTCTTTAACTGGCGCAGTCGATACGGAAAGCAAACGCAGAAAAAAATTATTTTTGTAACTACAAATCAGTTAAAAAAAAAAATATTTTGTTTACAGTGCGTATTTTGTTAACCGTCCACGTCCCCAACTCCACCCGATAAAATATCAAACACGATTTGCCGGGAACTAAAAAAAAAAAAAAAAAAGAATAAGTGTTTTGTTCTTCACGACTCCAGAAGGAACTTGCCAATCGAAGATATAGACGAAATGGCAACCGCAAACGACCAAATAACCCTTATAAATACAATGGCACAGGTTTTGCTGAGATTGGAGGCCAATTCTCAACAGCAAAATAGTCGAGCCATAGTGATTATGAAAGAAATTTCATACATCAAAGAATTTTCGGGTAACAGGCAAGAGTTGACCCAGTTTATCAACGTTGTTGAGAATCACATGAGCTTGACACCGGAAGACAGAAGAGCTGCTATGTGCACAGCAATTTCGCAATGCAAGGTGATAGGAAGGGCAAAGGAACTACTGCTTACCAACAATACCAGCACGTGGGAGGAGGCCAAAAATATTTTAAAGCTGTCATTCCGACCAACCATCGACCAGGGAGAAGTCACTCAACGGATAAACAACTTAAGAGTAAGTTCGGTGTTAGACTTAATTAATAAAATCGAATTTTTATTAACTGACATTAATACAATAATTATATATGAAAACAATAGAGAACAGTTAAAATCCATGTTATACTCAATAGTCATAAATAAAATAAGAGAACTAGCTACAGGGAACTTAGCTAGGGAAATAAGAGATGTATATGACTTACTTAAAGTCAAAAGCATCTTGTATTCGTATGTAGGGTTCGATGTAGGCAATATTATAACAAACAAATTTAATAATAAAAAAACAATGACTTTAGGCCGACAGATAGGACATACCGACAAAATAACCAACAGTCTCAAAACAATTTTTATTACAATAACTCAAGACAAACGAATCAGCGACGACAAAACTCTGATTTCAATGCAAGTGGAACAAATAACACAAATCAACATACAAACAATAATTCGGGTCAGACAAACCGAAACCAACGAAATAATACGGTACAAAACAACAACCAAACACTAAATAATTACAAAAATAACTATTCCAGACAGACTCGTAATAGACAAAATGTTGAACCGATGGACATAAATAATTAAGATCAAGGATCTCAAGTTGTCCAAGAAGAAATTCATTCAATAGAAGCTCCGGTTTTTCTGAATGTAGCCTCTCAGGTAATAAAACGCAGGTAGTATTCGCGTTTAATAATCAGAAACATACATATATGCTTGTTAGATACAGGGTCCACAATGAGTTTAGTAAATACGAGTAAAATAGACTGTACATCTTATAACGTACTCGAAGAGCTTACGGTGAACTTGTCTACTGTAAATAACCGAAGCGTAGAAAAACTTAAAATTTATCAGGTTCCTGTACCCACTGAATTTGGTTATAAAAAAATGTTTTTGTTAGAGCATATGGAAAATCACTAGGCGACAAAGCATATAGTCTCTTGTTAGGAATGGATGTTCTTGGTAACATGGTTGAAAGCATAAATATTGTAAAAAAAGAAGTGGTTCTACAAAATAAAACCATACTTCCAATGGTATTAGAAATAGAACCATCTTTACAATGCTATGAGTTAGAGGGTGGTACTGAAGTAAAGCTAGACGATCTAAAAGTATTCGAGAGACAGGAAATACAAGATTTGCTTCAAAAATACAAAAAACTCTTATATAGAGATGGAGATCAGCTTACTAACTGCGAAAGTATATTCCATGAAATAAAATTATCCACAGACCAACAAATTAATGCTAGACTGTACCGTCTGCCTCAGAAACATGAAGAAGAGGTAAGAATCCAAATTAATGATATGGAAAGGCAGGGCATAATACGAAAATCGAATAGTCGATATGCTTCACCAATCGTAGTGGTCGCTAAAAAACCCGATATCGAAGGAAAAGTCAAATACAGAGTATGTGTCGATTATCGAGCTCTCAATGATATAGCTGTAGACGACAAATACCCATTACCAAATATCGAAAGTATTCTCGATAAGTTAGGTAGGTCTCAGTACTTCTCAACCCTTGATTTAGCCAAGGGATATCATCAAATAAAGGTGCATCCTGATGATATACATAAGACTGCATTTGTAACACCAAACGGTCTATATGAATATACCAGAATGCCCTTTGGGCTGAAAAACGCCCCAGCGACATTTCAACGTCTAATAAATGAAATATTGAGAGAGTACATAGGCAAAATTTGCACGGTTTATCTTGATGACATAGTTATTTTTTCAACCTCATTAGAAGAGCACATAGCATCACTGGACAAAATTTAAAAAAAATTAGCTGAGTACAATCTTAAGATACAATTAAGTAAATGCTCTTTTCTTAAGAAAAATACAGAATACTTAGGTCACATACTTACTGCAGAGGGAATGAAACCTAATCCTAACAAAATAGAAGTAATCCAGAAATATCCTTTGCCTCAGACAATTAAACAATTACAAGGATTTTTAGGTAGCACTGGATACTATAGAAAATTTATTGCTGATTACTCTAAAATAGCATACCCGATGGTAAAATACCTAAAAAAGAACATGAAAATAAACAGTAAGGACCCAGAATACATTCAAGCATTTGAACGATTAAAAGAAAATCTAATTAAACATCCCATACTCAAATTTCCTGATTTCAACAAACAATTTTCCCTTTCTACTGATGCTAGTAATTATGCGTTAGGAGCTGTTCTTACTCAAGACGGGCAGCCAGTCTGTTATGCTTCCCGAACATTAAACGATCACGAAATAGACTATTCAACAACGGATAAGGAATTCTTAGCAATAGTATGGGCTACCGCATATTTTAGACCGTATCTTTGGGGACAGAAATTTAAAATAATTACTGACCATATGCCTGTAACATATTTAAATAAAAAATACAATGGAAAAGAATTTAGTCAAAGAGTTCAAAGAGGACTTCTTAAATTACAAGAATTTGAGTTTGACATTGAATATATAAAAGGCAAGGAAAGTAAAATAGCAGATTTCTTAAGTAGGATCCCAGAGGAAATAAACGAAACATATTACAGAAAACATAATTTAAAAAACGTTGATCCAACAAATACTAAAAGACCAAATAAATTTGCAGGTAATCTTTTGGCTTCAAGCGATCTTCTGGCTGATAATACTGAGAGTAACGGAAGCAACACTCATAATAACACCAATACAAACCAATAAAGGGTATACTACCTTAAACTTAGGCCCAGTAGAAATAGTAAACGAAACCCAGACTGTATTACATATAATAGATACTAAGGATATATTTTCAACAATAGGATTGATAGAAGTTAATTTGCAAACTCTGCAATTAGAAAACAATACCGAAATTCGAAATGAAATTTTTAACATTAAATCAAAACTTGGATCAATAGTACCACTAAGAAGACAGAAAAGAGGACTAATTAACATTATAGGAACAGGACAGAAATGGTTGTTTGGGACAATGGATGACAATGACAGACAAGATATTATCGGACATATGAACGTAATTGACACCAACAATCATGCAGCTATAACAAATCTTAACAAACAAATTAAAATTAACGAACAATTTATGGACTCAATCAACAAACTTAAAAAAACATTAGAAACAGATAGAGAAGCTTTATCCTACTTACTTACTTACTTACTTAAGGTGGCGCTACAGTCCGGGGCGGACCTGGGCCTCAACCAACATGCGTCTCCAGCCAGCTCGGTCCCTAGCTAGCTGTCTCCAGTTTCGCACGCCAAGTTGGTTGAGGTCCTCACCCACCTGAGTGCGCCACCTGAGTCGCGGTCTTCCTCTACTGCGCCGTCCCTCGGGATTAGATTCGAAGACCTTCCGGGCTGGAGCGTTGATGTCCATTCGCTCTACATGACCCAGCCATCTAAGCCGTTGGACTTTTATTCTGCTAACTAGGTCAGTGTCGCTGTACAGCCCGTACAGTTCGTCGTTATATCTTCTCCTCCATTCTCCATCTATACGTACGGGACCAAAAATCACCCGAAGAATTTTTCTCTCGAAGCATCCTAAGACGTTCTCATCTTTCTTTGACAGGGTCCAGGCCTCAGCGCCATAAATGAGAACCGGGATGATGAGTGTCTTATAGATGGTGATTTTAGATGCTCGAGAGAGGACTTTACTTCTCAATTGCCTTCTAAGTCCAAAGAAGCAGCGATTTGCAAGAGTTATTCTTCGTTTGATTTCAGCGCTGGTGTCGTTGCCTGTGTTTATAGCGGTGCCTAGGTAGACAAAGTCCTTAACTACCTCGAAGTTATAGCTGTCCATGGTGACGTTTTGTCCAAGACGTCGTTGTTCAATGTCCTTTTTTGATGACAGCATATACTTGGTCTTGCCCTCATTGACCACTAAACCCATCTTCTTCGCTTCCGTCGCAATGCTCAAAAACGCTCCACTGACATCACGCTTTGATCTTCCAATTATGTCAATATCATCTGCGTATCCGAGTAATTGGATGGACCTTTGGAAGATTGTGCCTCTAGTGTTGACGGTTGAGTTTTGCACAATTCTTTCCAGAACGATGTTGAAGAAGTCGCATGACAGTGCATCGCCTTGTCTAAAACCTTTTTTGACATCAAATGCATCGGTGAGATCTTTTCCGACCCTGATGGAGCAGCGTGCATTCTCCATCGTCATTCTGCACAAACGGATAAGTTTGACAGGGATGCCAAAACTAGACATTGCTCTGTAGAGCTCTTCCCTATGGATGCTGTCATACGCGGCTTTAAAATCGATAAAGAGATGGTGGGTATCGATTTGAAGCTCCTGGGTTTTTTCCAAGATCTGCCGTAATGTGAATATTTGGTCGATAGTGGACTTTCCTGGTCTGAAGCCACACTGATAAGGACCTATCAGGTTGTTGACGAACGGCTTCAGACGTTCACATAGTACGGCAGAAAGGATCTTATATGCAATGTTAAGGAGACTGATCCCTCTGTAGTTGGCGCAATTTAAAGGGTCTCCTTTTTTATGTATCGGACAAACTATGCTGAGATTCCACTCATCGGGCATGCTTTCTTCCGACCATATTTTGCAGATGAGTTGGTGCATGCTCCCTACCAAGTCATCGCCTGCTGCTTTAAATAGTTCGGCAGCTATGCCGTCAGCTCCAGCAGCTTTGTTTGACTTCAGTTTAGATATAGCTATCTTCACTTCGTCTAGGTCGGGTAGGCGGAATTGTTGATCTGCGTCGCCTAAGTTGAGTGGTTCTACCTCCCTTACAGCGGGATTCGGTTGGTCATCGCCGTTATATAATTTGGAGAAGTGGTCTTTCCATATTCTCAACATAGACTGCGGTTCTACTACGATGTTCCCCTGATCGTCTTTACAGGCTTCGGTTCGTGGCTGGTACCCTTGGGAGTTCTTTTTTACCTTTTGGTAAAATTTACGAACCTCATTCCTGTTGTAACATCCCTCTATCTCCTCGATCGCGCGCTTCTCGTGCTCTCTTTTTTTCCATCTAAGAAGCCGGTGTTCCTCTCTCCTCCTCTGCTCGTAGAGCTCGCGAGCAGCTCTGGTCCTTCTGTGCAGGGCCGTTTTGTATGCCTCTTGCTTCGCTGCGTGCGCTTGCCGGCATTCGTCGTCAAACCAGGGGTTTCGCTGTTGTGGACGTGTGAAACCTAGCACTTCAGAGGCGGCATCTCTGATGGCTGCAAGGCAATGTTGCCACTGGTTTTCAATGCTTAATGCATGCAGCATAGGACTCCTTAAGAGGTTACTAGAGACTCGATCGGAAAAGGACATGGCAGTCTCTTGCGATTGTAGCCGTCTAACGTCGAATCTTCTCACAGTACTTCCTTGTTTTGGCTTGGACCGGGATATCCGTAGCCGTACCTTGGCTACAACGAGGTAGTGGTCCGAGTCAATGTTGGCCCCTCGGAATGTTCGGATATCCTGTATACTGGAGAAGTGTCGTGCGTCGATCGCAATGTGGTCAATCTGGTTGACGGTTGATTGATCAGGAGATTTCCATGTCCCCTTGTGGATATTGAGATGTGTGAACTGCGTACTAGCTACCAGAACGTCTCGCCCCGCAGCGAAATCGATCAGCCTGAATCCGTTGTCGGAGGTGGTGTCGTGCAGGCTGTATCTTCCGATTGTGCCACCAAAGATGACTTCTCTTCCTAGCTTGGCATTAAAATCTCCTAAGACAATTTTAATGTCATAGCCAGGGCACTGCTCATATGTCTTGTCCAAGAGCTCGAAGAATATGTCTTTGGTGTCTTCATCTTTCTCCTCTGTTGGGGCATGCGCGCATATTAGGCTTATGTTGGCGAATTTAGCCTTGATGCGGATTGTCGTGATGCGCTCGCTCACACTGTTGAAACTCAAGACTTTTTGCCTGAGTCTAGTTCCAACAACAAATCCACACCCAAATAGACGCTGCCTTTGTTCTCGGTAGCAGTCGCCGTAGTATATATCGCAGTCTTTTAGTTTGCGTTTGCCCGGTCCATCCCATCGCACTTCTTGGATGGCGGTAATATCTGCCTTGCAGCAGTTTAGGGCTTCCGCTAATTGTTCGGCTGCACGTGGTCTGTTAAGGGACCTAACATTCCACGTACAGATCCGAAGTTCGTTGTCCTTATTTCATTTGCTAGGGTTGTCAACAGTGAATCCGTCCGTATCCGAGGCTTGTTGGTGCTTCGCAACTAGAAAATTTTTACGTGGTCAGGAAGTCACCCTGACGGCACAACCCCCAACCTGGAGGGCCAGATCCTTAGTATAACTCCAAGGACGGGGAGCCGGATAAACCGCTCCTTATAGGCCTGGGCTCCGAATAAGTCGTAGAAGCCCTATAAGGTGTTCACTAAGTAGTTCAGCATTACTGGAACTGTAGACGCCACCGTTGATTCCATCTCGAGAATTCGTCCGCTGCCGTCTGGATAAGGAGAGGTGCCTTAGTGGAAACACCTCTCCCCCCCTCTCTCGTTTGCTGCCCCCAACAACTTTCCACTGGGGTTAGAACCCAATCTCCAGTTGAGGTACTAGGCACCCGATGTTCACCACGGGGAGGTGAGAGTAGGAGTTGATAGACAGAGGTGGGTTTTGAGAAAAAACCTGTGGACGCTTGTGTCCTCTTGAATGCACATGTCTACCATTTGAACAAGCTTTATCCTATACCTACCAAACTGTTGCTTCAAATCAAAAAGACATTCTTAGAAAACAACTTATTACCGACCAATTATTAAAATTACAAATATTGGAAAGCAAAATTGATAGCGTACTAGATAACATAGCATCTGCTAAACAAGGCATACTCCATCCAAGTATTTTGACAGGAATGGAAATAAAGACATTAGGGATAGACTTCTATAAACTCGAAAATGCTAAAATAGGACTTATGAAACTCGACCAAAATAGACTCATAATAGCTGTGAAACTACCAAAAGACTATATTTTGACCCAACTTAAAATGATATTGCCTATACCAAATAATAATAAAAAAGAAATAGACATGGAAAACTTACAGTTTATAGAAATAAACAATGTTCAATATGTTTATAATCCTAAGAACATTTATTTGAAAGATTTAAATATATGTAATTGTTGGAAAACTTGTTAAGTTTATACTTGGGATCAAAATCTCTAAGTAATCAAGTTTTGACTATTATGTATAAAGAAAATATTTTTCAATAAAATATTGATTCTGTCTTTTACTATCGTTATAATCAAGTCGTTTTAATATAACTCTGTTAAAAGGTTATGGGCCCAGGACAATAGCAAGATTCAAGGAATATATACATATGTATACTGGAGAAAAATGTCTGTACAACAGAATTTGGGAATCCATCAAATGGAGAAGCTAACTGGTTCTGAAAATTGGTCAACATGGAGTTTTGCCATGAAAACCCAACTAGAACTTGAAGATTCGTGGAAATGTATCGAGAATGTTCCTGGCGTTGAGTTGGATCTTTCTAAGGACAAGATTGCTCGTTGTAAGATGATTCTGGCTATCGACAAGAGTCTTTATGTCCATGTTAAGAATGCAACAACTTCCAAAGAAGTTTGGACAGCTTTGCAAAATCTTTTTCAAGACTCTGGTCTGGACAGGCGCATAGGTTTACTTCAAAAACTATGCTCAGTGGTCCTGGAAGAATGTTCCTCTATAGAAGATTACGTAAGCCAAATCGTTTCGACCGCACAGAAGTTGAATGAAATAGGATTTGCAGTAAATGATGAATGGGTTGGTAGCCTATTATTGAAAGGTCTTCCTGATGAATATAGGCCGATGATCATGAGCATTGGTTGCAGTGGAAAAGTAATTTCAGCAGATTCCATCAAAATGAAATTGCTGCAAGACGTTAAATATGATTCCAAATCATCCAATAGTGCTCTTTTGTCAAAGAGAGGAAGTTTTCCCAATTCACACAAGAAATGGAAGCCTAAGTATGACAAGAAAGGGAAATATCGTTGCTTTAACTGTGGTGGGGTCGGACACTACGCTTCAGATTGTCTATCGAAGTTTAAAGGACAAGATTTGAAGTTAGAAAAAGGTGGCTCAATGTTTGCAGCGTTTCATGCAGAGTCCAAACAGCATGAATGGTGTAAGTCAACTTACTATCCATAAAGAAGATTGTGGATCATGACAATGTTGTCATCTTCGACAAAGATGGATGTCGTGTCATGAATTCTTCAAATGAAGTCATTGCAAATGGTAAATCTGAAAACGGTCTTTACAAGTTGGATATTGCTCCATATAAGAATGCTAATTTTGCAAGAAGTAACCTGGACAATGTTTGGCATCGAAGGTTTGGTCACTTGGGACAAGAAAATTTGAAATTACTTGCTCGAGGCATAGTTAAGGGTATTGCTTTGAATCAAGATTCTCAGTCGACATGTTTGTCATGTGCAGAAGGCAAGCAGCATCGGACAAGTTTTCCATCAGAAGGGTCAAGGTCATCAAAAGTACTTCAGATAATCCATTCAGACGTGTGTGGTCCAATGGAGGCGAAATCTATAAAGGGAAGTATATATTTTGTTACCTTCATAGATGATTTCACTCGGAAGGTATTTGTTTACTTTATGAAGACGAAAGATGCTGTGTTGAACTGTTTTCGTGAATTCAAAGCCGAAGTCGAAAACCAACAAGAATCCAGAATTAAAATTTTACGAACGGACAATGGTACAGAATTCATAAACAAAGCTTTGCAACTAGAGTTGAAGAAGTCTGGGATTGTTCATCAAACAACCGTTCCCTATGCTCCAGAACAGAACGGTTTGGCAGAAAGGATGAACAGAACTCTTATAGAGAAGGCTCGAGCTATTTTGTGTGATGCTAAAATGCCTAAATTTTTGTGGGCTGAAGCAGTTAACTGTGCAAGTTATATTGTCAACCGTTCACCGCATAGAAAGCTTAAAAAAACTCCAGAAGAGTTATGGAGCAATCGCAAACCGGATGTTAGTTCTTTTCGAATTTTTGGTTGCACAGCGATGTCTCACATTCCCAAACAAAAACGACGAAAGCTGGATTCAAAATCCGAAAAATGCATTTTTGTGGGATATTCGAATACTTCCAAAGGTTTCCGTCTGTACAGCCTACAAAAGAAAGATGTTTTCATCAGCCGTGATGTTGTATTTCACGAGGATAACTTTCACTACAAAATTCAAAATGAAAACACCAATGAAGTTCCAAAGTATACAGCTGTAGTGGGGGTACATCCAATAGAGAAACAAGAAAATCTTGTCATAGAAAACGACTACGAGTCATGTTCATCAAATCCAGAATTTGAAGAGGGGGATAACGAAGAAGATCCATCAGTGGCAACGTCGTCATCAGAAACTCACGATCTTGTTTCAACGTTGAGCGTGCAATTTGATGTTGGTAGTCAGCAGATAGATGAAGATAATCCAAACCTACCAGAAGCTGGAGAATCTGCTCTCTCACGCCGAAGCGAAAGAATCTCAAAATTACCAAGAGTAGTTTACAATGCTGAGACTGTCAACATCTTGGAAGAACCCGAAGACATGGAAGATATGTTATCCAGAGATGACAAAGAAAAATGGATAGAAGCGATGCAGAGTGAGATGAAATCATTTGAGGAAAATGATCCCTGGAAATGTGTCGACAAGCCTGCTGGAGCCAACATTATCAAGACGAAATGGGTATTCAAGAAGAAGCTAGATGAGATGGATAATGTACGATACAAGGCTCGATTGGTGGTAAAAGGTTTTACGCAGAAGAAAGGTATTGACTATGAAGAAACCTATTCACCTGTTGTGAGATACTCTTCTATCCGGTATTTAATAGCATTGTCAGTAAAGTATGATTTGCGAATTGAACAGATGGATGCTATTACTGCTTTTCTCCAAGGTGAGTTAACTGAAGATATCTATGTTGAGAAACCGAAGGGGTTTTTGATGGGAAGAGAAGGTCAAGTGATGAAACTGAACAAAGCTGTTTATGGACTTAACCAATCAAGTTTAGTTTGGAACACCAAATTGGATCGAGTCCTACAAAAACTTGAATTGAAGCGTTAGCAAGTTGATCCTTGCATATACTTCCATAGAAAGGATAAGGCCATGACGTTTCTAGCAATCTATGTTGATGATATCCTAATCTTCACTAACGAAACAGTATTTTATGAAAAAACGAAACTAAATTTGATGAAAGAGTTCAAAATGAAGTTTTTGGGAACCGCGAAGAATTGTTTAGGAATTCAGATTTCACGTGACAAAGATGGAATTTATCTAGATCAAGAAAAATATATATCTGAGATGCTGATGAAATTTAACATGGATGAGTCAAATCCTGATGTTCAAATGGTAGACATGTGCATTCAAGAGGACACAAGCGTCCACAGGTTTTTTCTCAAAACCCACCTCTGTCTATCAACTCCTACTCTCACCTCCCCGTGGTGAACATCGGGTGCCTAGTACCTCAACTGGAGATTGGGTTCTAACCCCAGTGGAAAGTTGTTGGGGGCAGCAAACGAGAGAGGGGGGAGAGGTGTTTCCACTAAGGCACCTCTCCTTATCCAGACGGCAGCGGACGAATTCTGGAGATGGAATCAACGGTGGCGTCTACAGTTCCAGTAAGGCTGAACTACTTAGTGAACACCTTATAGGGCTTCTACGACTTATTCGGAGCCCAGGCCTATAAGGAGCGGTTTATCCGGCTCCCTGTCCTTGGAGTTATACTAAGGATCTGGCCCTCCAGGTTGGGGGTTGTGCCGTCAGGGTGACTTCCTGACCACGTAAAAATTTTCTAGTTGCGAAGCACCAACAAGCCTCGGATACGGACGGATTCACTGTTGACAACCCAAGCAAACGAAATAAGGACAACGAACTTCGGATCTGTACGTGGAATGTTAGGTCCCTTAACAGACCACGTGCAGCCGAACAATTAGCGGAAGCCCTAAACTGCTGCAAGGCAGATATTACCGCCATCCAAGAAGTGCGATGGGATGGACCGGGCAAACGCAAACTAAAAGACTGCGATATATACTACGGCGACTGCTACCGAGAACAAAGGCAGCGTCTATTTGGGTGTGGATTTGTTGTTGGAACTAGACTCAGGCAAAAAGTCTTGAGTTTCAACAGTGTGAGCGAGCGCATCACGACAATCCGCATCAAGGCTAAATTCGCCAACATAAGCCTAATATGCGCGCATGCCCCAACAGAGGAGAAAGATGAAGACACCAAAGACATATTCTTCGAGCTCTTGGACAAGACATATGAGCAGTGCCCTGGCTATGACATTAAAATTGTCTTAGGAGATTTTAATGCCAAGCTAGGAAGAGAAGTCATCTTTGGTGGCACAATCGGAAGATACAGCCTGCACGACACCACCTCCGACAACGGATTCAGGCTGATCGATTTCGCTGCGGGGCGAGACGTTCTGGTAGCTAGTACGCAGTTCACACATCTCAATATCCACAAGGGGACATGGAAATCTCCTGATCAATCAACCGTCAACCAGATTGACCACATTGCGATCGACGCACGACACTTCTCCAGTATACAGGATATCCGAACATTCCGAGGGGCCAACATTGACTCGGACCACTACCTCGTTGTAGCCAAGGTACGACTACGGATATCCCGGTCCAAACCAAAACAAGGAAGTACTGTGAGAAGTTTCGACGTTAGACGGCTACAATCGCAAGAGACTGCCATGTCCTTTTCCGATCGAGTCTCTAGTAACCTCTTAAGGAGTCCTATGCTGCATGCATTAAGCATTGAAAACCAGTGGCAACATTGCCTTGCAGCCATCAGAGATGCCGCCTCTGAAGTGCTAGGTTTCACACGTCCACAACAGCGAAACCCCTGGTTTGACGACGAGTGCCGGCAAGCGCACGCAGCGAAGCAAGAGGCATACAAAACGGCCCTGCACAGAAGGACCAGAGCTGCTCGCGAGCTCTACGAGCAGAGGAGGAGAGAGGAACACCGGCTTCTTAGATGGAAAAAAAGAGAGCACGAGAAGCGCGCGATCGAGGAGATAGAGGGATGTTACAACAGGAATGAGGTTCGTAAATTTTACCAAAAAGTAAAAAAGAACTCCCAAGGGTACCAGCCACGAACCGAAGCCTGTAAAGACGATCAGGGGAACATCGTAGTAGAACCGCAGTCTATGTTGAGAATATGGAAAGACCACTTCTCCAAATTATATAACGGCGATGACCAACCGAATCCCGCTGTAAGGGAGGTAGAACCACTCAACTTAGGCGACGCAGATCAACAATTCCGCCTACCCGACCTAGACGAAGTGAAGATAGCTATATCTAAACTGAAGTCAAACAAAGCTGCTGGAGCTGACGGCATAGCTGCCGAACTATTTAAAGCAGCAGGCGATGACTTGGTAGGGAGCATGCACCAACTCATCTGCAAAATATGGTCGGAAGAAAGGATGCCCGATGAGTGGAATCTCAGCATAGTTTGTCCGATACATAAAAAAGGAGACCCTTTAAATTGCGCCAACTACAGAGGGATCAGTCTCCTTAACATTGCATATAAGATCCTTTCTGCCGTACTATGTGAACGTCTGAAGCCGTTCGTCAACAACCTGATAGGTCCTTATCAGTGTGGCTTCAGACCAGGAAAGTCCACTATCGACCAAATATTCACATTACGGCAGATCTTGGAAAAAACCCAGGAGCTTCAAATCGATACCCACCATCTCTTTATCGATTTTAAAGCCGCGTATGACAGCATCCATAGGGAAGAGCTCTACAGAGCAATGTCTAGTTTTGGCATCCCTGTCAAACTTATCCGTTTGTGCAGAATGACGATGGAGAATGCACGCTGCTCCATCAAGGTCGGAAAAGATCTCACCGATGCATTTGATGTCAAAAAAGGTTTTAGACAAGGCGATGCACTGTCATGCGACTTCTTCAACATCGTTCTGGAAAGAATTGTGCAAAACTCAACCGTCAACACTAGAGGCACAATCTTCCAAAGGTCCATCCAATTACTCGGATACGCAGATGATATTGACATAATTGGAAGATCAAAGCGTGATGTTAGTGGAGCGTTTTTGAGCATTGCGACGGAAGCGAAGAAGATGGGTTTAGTGGTCAATGAGGGCAAGACCAAGTATATGCTGTCATCAAAAAAGGACATTGAACAACGACGTCTTGGACAAAACGTCACCATGGACAGCTATAACTTCGAGGTAGTTAAGGACTTTGTCTACCTAGGCACCGCTATAAACACAGGCAACGACACCAGCGCTGAAATCAAACGAAGAATAACTCTTGCAAATCGCTGCTTCTTTGGACTTAGAAGGCAATTGAGAAGTAAAGTCCTCTCTCGAGCATCTAAAATCACCATCTATAAGACACTCATCATCCCGGTTCTCATTTATGGCGCTGAGGCCTGGACCCTGTCAAAGAAAGATGAGAACGTCTTAGGATGCTTCGAGAGAAAAATTCTTCGGGTGATTTTTGGTCCCGTACGTATAGATGGAGAATGGAGGAGAAGATATAACGACGAACTGTACGGGCTGTACAGCGACACTGACCTAGTTAGCAGAATAAAAGTCCAACGGCTTAGATGGCTGGGTCATGTAGAGCGAATGGACATCAACGCTCCAGCCCGGAAGGTCTTCGAATCCAATCCCGAGGGACGGCGCAGTAGAGGAAGACCGCGACTCAGGTGGCGCACTCAGGTGGGTGAGGACCTCAACCAACTTGGCGTGCGAAACTGGAGACAGCTAGCTAGGGACCGAGCTGGCTGGAGACGCATGTTGGTTGAGGCCCAGGTCCGCCCCGGACTGTAGCGCCACCTTAAGTAAGTAAGTAGAGTCAAATCCTGTAGCAACTCCTATGGATATCAACATAAAACTGTCAAAAGAGATGTCACCTAAATCTTCAGAAGAAGAAAAAGAAATGGCTAAGATTCCTTATCAGCAAGCAATTGGGAGCTTATTATTCGCAGCACAGTGCACTCGACCGGATATTTGCTTTACAGTCAACAAATTAAGCAAATTCAACAACTGTCCTGGCAAAGAACATTGGACGGCTGTCAAGAGACTCTTTAGATATCTGAAAGGAACAAAATCGGCCAAACTGAAATTTTCAAGAAATGGAAATCCTGAATTTCAAATATATTCTGATTCAGATTGGGCAAGCGATTGTGACGAAAGAAGATCTGTCACAGGATACGTATGTATCTTACAGGGAGGTGCCGTGTCTTGGGCGACAAAACATCAGCCAACTGTTGCATTATCCAAAACAGAAGCCGAATATATGGCACTTTCGGCCTCAACTCAAGAAGCAATGTGGATTCGTGGCCTCGAGTCTGAACTGAACCATAATTTTAACAACTCGGTCATGAATATATATTGCGACAACAAAAGTGCAGTTCATCTGGCGTCGACAAGCAATTACTTATCAAGATCCAAACACATTGATGTTAGACATCACTTTATTCGTGAGAAGAAGAACATGAACATTATCTCTTTCATTGGAATTGGAACTGAATCAATGGTTGCAGATTATTTTACTAAGCCAGTTTCTACCGAAAAACATAATTTCTGTTCTAATAACATGGGTTTACGTTTGAGGTAAATTTTGTTCGAGTGGAGGTGTTGAAAAACTTGTTAAGTTTATACTTGCGATCAAAATCTCTAAGTAATCAAGTTTTGACTATTATGTATAAAGAAAATATTTTTCAATAAAATATTGATTCTGTCTTTTACTATCGTTATAATCAAGTCGTTTTAATATAACTCTGTTAAAAGTAATTCATGTATAACAAAGGACTCATGTACTTTTCGTTATAATAAAGAAAATAAAATAATAAAAATTGATCACGATACCTTAATATGCAAAAACTTAGAAAAAGAAAACGTTACTAATGGTTGTGATGATAGAAAATTAATTTTAACTGGAAATTTTATATTAAATATTAAAAATTGTTCAATAAATATATTAAATGAAACTATTTTCAACTATCAACTAGAATTAATTCAAAAGTTTCATTATGAAGAAGACAAACATTTTAATGTAACAGACAAATTAAAGTTTGAAGAAATATCAAGAATACAACAAATTGAAAACTTACAAAAAATTAATGAATTAACTTTTCACAGAACTATAAGTCAAATCAGTAATATAACAATGTTTTTAATAATTATAATTATTCTTATTGTAATATTTTTCATAAACAAGTCAAATCGGAAATTAAAAATTAAAATAAATAATGTTACAAAGCCCCAACCAAATGTTAAAATTATAGAAACTCCGATGATTCAGGAGAATCTTCAAAATAAGGGGGGAGAAGTTACATATTTGTATGGTGACCTTCGTCACCATAATAGTCCAACAACCCTAAACGGATATTCAATTAGTTCAGTATAAAATGTAATATGAGTAAATTAAAATGTCAAATTGACAAAAAATAAAATATCAAATTGTAAGATAATATATTAAGTATATTGTTCGATCAGCATATTAATAATAAATGTAAAATATGTCTGATCGAGCAACATACAAAATGTACATCTAGAAATTCAGTCGTGAATATACCACCGCAATTAAAAGAACTTAAAGCACAAAACTTCAAACTCTTTTTCTTTAACTCGCGCGCCATAGGGACTTGCATCTGTAGAAACTAATGGGTGATTTTTTTGAGGTTAGGATTTTCATGCATTAGTATTTGACAGATCACGCGGGATTTCAGACATGGTGTCAAAGAGAAAGATGCTCAGTATGCTTTGACATTTCATCATGAATAGACTTACTAACGAGCAACGCTTGCAAATCATTGAATTTTATTACCAAAATCAGTGTTCGGTTCGAAATGTGTTTCGCGCTTTACGCAAATTTTATGCGTTTTTTTTTTTAAAAAAGTTCTCAAGCTCTTAAAAAATCACCCTTTATGTATTTATTGTCCTCCATTGAAAAGAGGACATTGTTTAATATAATGGGTGATTTTTTAAGAGCTTGAGAACTTTTTTTTAAAAAAAAACGCATAAAATTTGCGTAAAGCGCGAAACACATTTCGAACCGAACACTGATTTTGGTAATAAAATTCAATGATTTGCAAGCGTTGCTCGTTAGTAAGTCTATTCATGATGAAATGTCAAAGCATACTGAGCATCTTTCTCTTTGACACCATGTCTGAAATCCCGCGTGATCTGTCAAATACTAATGCATGAAAATCCTAACCTCAAAAAAATCACCCGATATTATTGGTTTAAGGGGATCAAAAAGAGTTAAAACATTATTGTTTATAATTAATTTTTTGGAATTTTCAAATTCCTTATCGCAATCTTGAGTCCTCTTAAAAGGATTCTTTTTCTGTAGTAACTCATACATCAATTTCAATTCAGTCGATAAATTAGGAATAAACCTCCTATAATAATTAATTAATCCTAAGTACGACTGAAGTTCTTTCAAATTCTTAGGTGCTGGCGCATTTTTTATGGGGTCGACTTTTTTCGGATTAGGCTTTACTATATTATGACTTAAAACATGCCCTAAATACTCAACTGAGGTTTGTAGAAATTTACATTTTCGCAGATTAATTTTAACTTTATGTTTGTTTAATCTATCCAAAACTAAATACAATTTTTGTTGACAATCTTCTAAGGTTTTCCCTCCAATAATTATATCGTCTACGTATGCGAAGACGTTTTCAATTCCTGATATAATTTGATCAATGGTTGATTGAAAAATTGCTTGTATGCAGGCAACACCATAACCTAAACGCATGAATTGAAATAAACCCTTTATTGTGTTTATAGTAAGGAGCTCTCTTGAATCTTCTGTGAGTTCTAACTGCTGGTAAGCACCAGCTAAATCTAAGACACAAAAAAATGCGCAGTTTGAAAGGCTACCAAAAATATCCTCTATATTTGCAAAAGCACAATGCTGCGTTTTTAAATGCTTATTAATTGTAACCTTGCAATCTATGCAAAGCCGAACGCTACCGTCAGGTTTTGGGACGCACACCACTGGAGATGCCCATTTGCTGTGCTTTATTGGAATTAAAACTTTTTCCTGAACCAATCTATCTATTTCTTTGGACACCGCGTCCTTCAAACGAAACGGAACAGTATACGCTTTTTGGAAGATTGGTTTACATTCATTTAAATGAATCTCTGCCTTCTATCCAACAATCATCTGGTTTGGGTCATTAGAAACTACATTTGGATAACACTCAACAATTTTATTACTTACAGTATCATTGTGCGCCATATTAACTACGTTGACAAACCCTTTATCAAGTGCAATATTGGATTTCAAATCTGGAAACAATGACGAAAACCAGGTTCTTCCAAATAATGGCTTAAAATATGCACCGTCCACCACAATCAACTCCAGCTCTCTTGTTACACCAGAAAACTCCACAGCAACAACAACTTTCCCTAAAACTGGCAACTTGTGACCTGAAATAGTACTTAAATCGATAGGTATTACAATTTTTTAATTTTAAATGAATAAACTTAGCTCTATAATCTCTAGAATTTATTAAAGAAACACTTGCTCCTGTATCCAGCTCCATTCTCAGCAACACACCTTCCACCTTGACCACCAGCTCTGCAGCATCTTCTCAACGAATCGCATGTACATAACTATGCACTGGCTTAAATTGACGTCGTCGTCTCGATATTTTGTGATCGTTCTTATTAAAAAAACATAGATTTGCCATGTGGCCTTTTTTGGCACACTTGAAGCACGATAAAGACTTAACTGGACAGTCTTTATCATGATGAAACTTTCCACAGTGAGTACAATTCCTCGTTATCTGGCTTTTACCAGAATCATTACTTCGACTGCGAACACGTGCTTCAATATTTTTCGATGATCTGTGCTTAATCGCGTTTACATATTTTTCTGCCGGCTGCATCGATCGCTGTTCTTTCTGTGACATTTCCATCGTCAGAGCTCTCTAACAACTTTTTTCGAATGATGATGTTTCGTCTGCGAGCAGAACTTGTTGGATTTTCTCATTTCGTAGCCCCACGATGAATTTGTCTGTCAGAGCATCTTCCAAAGCAAGGTTTTTTAATTTTCCTGCATCGACTACTGAATCCATAATAAAATCACCGAACTTACAGGTTTCAGCCAGGTTTCGAAGTTTGATAATAAAATCGCTGACTGAATCTCCTTCTTCCTGCTTAGCCCTTTGAAATTTGAAGCGCTCCGCTCTTTTATTAAACTTTGGAGCGTAGTGTTGCTCCAATAAGCGTATTAAAACATCAAACGATTTTGTGTTCAGTAAGGCAGGTGCAGTCATGGACTTCAAGACTTTGTACACCTCACAGCCCACGAGGGTGATGAACACGGGTGTTTCTGTTTGTCGCTCTGAAGCAATTTCATTTGAAATGAAATATTGCTGTACCAGATCTTTGTAAGCATCGAAGTCTTCTCCGGGCACGAATTCACTTATACTTCCTACGTAAGACATTATTTTTTCAGGTTTTATATCCTTAACCTTTTTATCCTCTGTCATATACAGGCTTTTTAAAATCACAATTGACCAATTGCTTGAATAATAATCGAAATTTATCCGATGAATCGTAATTTATTTTTATTTTAAATGTATGTTGTGCAAGTTTTAAAATTTTAACTGTTTAAGATAATTTATAAATTTTCTTTTATCCTCATCGCCATTTATTATATTTACGGAAAGGAATAAAACACGCTTTATCTTTTCTCATTGCACCCTTTATTACGACCAACTTAACACAAAGTCTTAACCTAAGTTTAAGATAAATTCACCACACAGGATATGCGCTAAGTGATTTAACGAAAGATTTCAATCAGGGATGTCTATTATTTATGAACACAACATTACTGAATGTCGAAAACAATATTTTCTATAAGATGAGATTAGTTTGAAGCCAATATCTTAAATTTGTGAAAAGATATTTGAGTCGAAAATCAATTTTTACCAACTTTTAGTAATGTTTTTGTTTGGTTTTCATTGTTTGTAAAAATCCCGTCAATTCGGTTTTTATCAAAATTATACCAGATATCGATTGGGAGTCCTTTCTGCATCTTTCTCTGTTTTTACGTATCTGCATAACAAACTTTATTTAAAGTCGATATCTCCACTGGTTCTTGAGATCATAGGCGGATCCAGACTTTTAATCAAGAGGGGCATACATTTAACATTATAGACGAGTTTTTAATCACCGCTTAAAAATGTTCTTTTATGTTCTGTAATAGTCTTACTTTTTAATTTGATCGACTCCCTACAAATGAAAGCATTCCAAGATTCCAACAGTTTTCCATATATGCCATATTTAAGAGCTAAAGCACAATAGTTTAGAAGGTTTTGCATTTCAAGCAGAAATGTAAGAAATTGTTTTAAAACGTAGCTTTTTTCCAAAAATAATATATAGTTTTCTTGTTTCCGTTTCTATTAAAACAAACGCTACAAAAATAAAAAAATCCAGAAAATGAGAGAGGATCTGATATAAAGAATTGTTGGGCTTTTTTTGACGTAGTTTTTTCGAATTCAATTTTTGAAAGTTTTTTATTACTATCGCTATCAGTCGCTTACTCGTAGATGCTAGAATCTATTTTGATCTTAAAGGAGTCAACAAAACCTAAAAATAGTAGAGGGAAATGTTTGGTTCTTGAATTTAAGGAAGAAAGTGCATTAAAGTACATATTTTTTCTATAAATTAAATATTATTATTATTATTATTATTATTATTATTATTATTATTATTATTATTATTATTATTATTATTATTATTATTATTATTATTATTATTATTATTATTATTATTATTATTATTATTATTATTATTATTATTATTATTATTATTATTATTATTATAATTATCATTATTATTATTATTATTATTATTATTATTATTATTATTATTATTATTATTATTATTATTATTATTATTATTATTATTATTATTATTATATTATTATTATTATTATTATTATTATTATTATTATTATTATTATTATTATTATTATTATTATTATTATTATTATTATTATTATTATTATTATTATTATTATTATTATTATTATTATTATTATTATTATTATTATTATTATTATTATTATTATTATTATTATTATTATTATTATTATTATTATTATTATTATTATTATTATTATTATTATTATTATT
>OV049924.1:215126801-215223373 GCA_920104205.1 Eupeodes latifasciatus | reverse complement strand
CCCAACTTAAATACTGTTACACTTTTTACAAAAACAGATATTGAACAAGCAAATGACGATCTAAAGACAGATAAGTGAACAGGAAATGACGGTATTGTAACAGAAATGCTCAAATATGGAAAACAACCAATTTCTACAGTCTTGACCACGATTTTTAATGACATACTTATAAGACAGCAGATTCCAAAACAATGGAAACAAGCTACAATTACGCTTATCCACAAAAAAGGAAATAAAGATGACATAAATAACTACAGACCAATAAGCAACATTTCTATGATATATAAACTATTCTCCAAAGTAATGTATACAAAAATTAAGGACACATTAAACAGAAATCAGCCAAGAGAACAAGCTGGATTCCGAGAAGGTTTTTCAACAACAGACCATCTACAAACAATGAACCAACTCATTGAAAAAACTAACGAATTTGAAAAACCTTTGTATCTTTTATACATATATTGACTTCAGTAAAGCATTTGACTCAGTAGAACATGACGAAATATGGACAGCGCTGACAAACCAAGGCATTCATCCTATCTTTATAAGGACATTGAAAAATATATATACAGACAGCGTGGCGAAAATAAAAACCGAAAGAATAGGAAGAGAAATAAAAATAAAGAGAGGCGTAAGACAGGGGGATCCAATGTCACCACCATTATTCTCTGCCGTACTGGAAGAAATATTCAGGAAACTAAACTGGGACAATAGATATGGAATAAATATTTGGGGAAAATATTTGAGCAACCTTAGATTCGCTGATGACATAGTTCTCATTTCATCAACTTCCGGACAAATACAAAATATGCTCATAGAATTGACAAATGAATGCAAGAACGTTGGACTTCATATCAATAAGTCAAAAACTAAGATAATGACTAACCATATTAAAGATGACATAATGCTGGATAACGAACACATAGAATATGTAGAAGACTATACTTATCTAGGACAGACTAAGTCATTCATTAACCAAGAGAAAAAAGAAGTTCCTAGACGCATTACCAATAGTTGGAAACAATTTTGGAGTCTAAAACAAATATTACAATCAAATCTAAGGGACGAAACACGAAAATATATAATAGACTCTGCTATTCTACCTGTTATGACGTATGGGTTACAGACTATATCCTTGACTTCAAGTTTACTTGACAAAATAAGAATATGCCAAACCAAGATGGAAAGAAAACTACTTAACCTACGAATAAGCCAGAGAGTGAGAAATAGAGAAATAAGACGAAGAACTGGTTTAACGGACGTGGTTGAACGAGCAAAACTCCTTAAATGGAATTAGGCAGGACATATATCTAGAATACAGGACCAAAGATGGACAAAAATCATTACAAAATGGACACCACCAGAAAGCAGAAGACCAATTGGACGACCCAAGAAAAGATGGGCAGACGATTTGCTTAAAGAAAGACAAAGTTGGTACAATGACGCAAAAGATAGAGATCTTTGGGCAACATTGGGGGAGGCTTATGCCAGATCATAGAATTTTGACACGCATTCATTTATTTATTCAAACTTTGCTCACTTATTAAAGTTGATTAAAAAAAAAAATTATGTCAATTTTATAATTTTATATAGTAATTAATTCCAAAGAAATAGAAAATGTAAACAAAAATGTAAATAAATATTGTACAAAATATCAATAATGGCAAATAAAAGCTTATAATAATAATAATAATTGTGAATTGGTGCTAGCTTTCAGTACTTTCAGAACGGCAGCGTCCAATTGGAAGTGGGTAGCGCAACAGTCCGTTGAGAACTAGGGCCTAGTGACTTACAACTCTCAACCATTCCTGTGTGCGAGTACTGTTGTCAGGGATGGAGGGGACCTACAGTTTTAAGCCGAATCCGAACGGCAAATTTGAGAAAGCACTTTTCATGACAAGAATTACTCTTGGAGAATTTGTCAATTCCTCGCAAGAGGCAGTACCCGTGAAAAATACTTTAGATGGTATAGGCAGGGATCGAACCCAAGACCTCTGGCATGACAGTCCAACGCACTAACCATCATGCCACGGGTACTACGATCAATTGGAAACGGTCCAAATTTAACCCCGAAAGAGCCACAACCAATTTATTAAATTAAATATATCTATATTTTACATATTCAAAAAATATAAATATCCGAATATTGATTGACATACAAATTGGCAGCTATTAAAACTATTGGGACTCGGACTCGGCAATACGACGCCTAACGGATTTTTCACGTACTTGAAAAAGGGGGTAAGAATACTTTCAATTTGACAGCCCCTTAAGATTTATATTGGAAAGAGAAGAAAAATGGATTTGTAAAAGTATTTTTCATTCGATATTTTAATAGAAACCGGCACTAGATAATAGTTGAAATCACTTCTTTAAACATTTTTATTGGAAATCATTTGTTTTCACGATGTTCTCAAAAAAAAAAAAAAAACACAACAGATTTTCTTAAACCCTCACATTATGAATAAAATGAATATGTAGTATATTTGTATATCACTTTTCTGAAATAAAAACAGCTTTTTTATTTTATTTTATCGCAACACGATACATTTTTGGATTTAACGAAAAATGAAATGCTTGTCAGTTTATTTGTTTATTAATTTATTGAAGTTCACTGAATTTACAATTTGTATTCAATAAATTACACAAAATTTCATGATCTCTTTAAAAGCGCTAAAAAAATAATAATAATAACTTTAATTGCAGATGTTTGTTTACGTTCGTAGGATACATAACCTCACAAAGTGCTATTTGTTTACAAGTTTTTATTTTAATTTTCAAACTATATTTTAAACTATTGAACCACTTGTTTTACATAATTTAATGTTTCGATGATTTTGACTACCTATTGTTTATTACCGGTTTCTTATTAAAATATCGAATAAAAAATACTTTCAAAAATCCATTTTTCTTCTCTTTTCAATGTACCTTATGGGGCTGTCAAATCGAAAGTATTTTTACCCCCTCTTTCAAGTACGGAAAAATCCACCAGAGAGCGCGAAACTCATTTCCCAAAAACTAACACTATCGAAAATTATGAGCAGAAAAATATGACCAAGAAGTAAATCAAAAACCCTTATAACATACATCGTTCGTACCAATTACCTTCCAAAACCCATTTGTTTACATTGTTGCATTTGTAATGTCGACTTTCTAAAAAAGATGTGGATCCCAACAGCAATTTCTGGCATGTTTTCATGGGCAGTGCCCATTAAATTAGTTTTACTTAAAATTAAGCGCTTCGGTATTTGCTTATTTTAAAATGCCAAAAACAATAAAAACAAAAATCATTTGTAGACAGGGTGAGTGAAAAACCGACTAAAAGCAGCTGTTTTTCTGTTTCTCATAAACCGTCAAAATTGAGGATACAAAAGTTACAAAATTCATATTCCATCATGTATGGGACAACCGGTATGTATCTCCTGGGGACATTATATAAAGTAAAATAAGCAGTGATGAAACTAGTTCTGACGGAGGCGCTACATAATTTGTCCGATATTCATGAGAAAGATGAATTTTATTTAAAGTCCTTCAAAAAATTTTGATGGCATTATCAAAAAAAAAAAACAATGATACGAGAGATATCTCGAAAAAAATCAAATTTCCGATTTTTGACAAACAAATATGTATATGTATATGTATGTATGCAGACTACTGTTATTTTAAGTCTTAAATAATGAAAAAAAAACGCCTAACGCGAATAGGCTTAATTTATAAATTTAAAATCAATCCACCCAATGCTTTGGGCTGTAGGGGCCAGGACAGACGGACGGAATCGGGGACCCACTTATTTCGACTTCTCTACCATCGTACTATCATGATTGATTAAAATCTCGAATGGAAAACTTTCCATATAGTTCCTATATGTCGCAAGTAAAAAATGTCTCCACCTAAAAATAAGGTACGTTTTTATTTTATTAGGCTAAATGCAGTACACTTTCATGTTTTCTAACATTTGTCTCCTAATATATCTGCTGTACGAAAAAAGTGTTACACATTTTTTTGTGTAGAATTAAATGAGCTGAAATACATACATACATATGGACATATGTATGTATCAACAACTTTTTCAGAAACCAGTGTGGTAGATAATATAATTACTATATGGTTCAAACACTAATTATAAAAGCAATTGCAATTGTTGTTCATTGATAAAATTTGTTAGAGCGGTAGAGATTGAACTTAATTTAAAACAAATTTAAACTTCAACCACTTAGAACAGATGAAATTATGTGTCAATATTGTAATTATTATTTATGTGACATACTTTGCAATGTTTTAGAAGAAAAAACGTTTGTCAAGCTGTAGTTTCTGGTTAAAATTGTATAGGTTTACTCAGTTTTCTTTCTAAATATGTACTTTCTTTTTTATAAATAGGTGAAGCCAATTAACAATAAAACACATTTCTGTTATCAATTAGGGTTTTAATACCTACACATTGATATATAACATTCATAAACTTAGAATTTGGTTCATTATTAGATCTCATTAGTTTTTCTTTTTACTTAACAAATCTACCAGAATCAGGTAGGTATCTATTCTCACTAACAGCAAGTTGTTGTTGTTTAAAAATGGTCGTTAACAAAAATGATTACTTTCTTCTCATGGTTCAAATCTTTCTACAATTCGTCGCCCGAGAATTGGTTTGTTGTATACGCCAAAATGCACTTTTTTAAAGTGGGTATGCAGTACTATGTTTTCGAAGGTCCTCTTTCTATTTCTGCAATCGGAATTGACCTATCATTTACCGTTGCTGAGATAATTAGTGTGCATTTTGTCGTATATCCACAAAAATAGCATACTCTTAATATTGGTTTGTCGTACACGCCAGTTTTTGGCATATACGACAAAAATTCCATGTATTTTGAGCAATTTTTTTCTTATAAATTGTTTTGTCGTATGTCTATAGGCTTAAAACATACGACCAAAAATTTAAAATAAAATCTGAAAATTGTTTTGTCGTACGTGTATGAGATCCACAATGAAAGTAAAGTATCCTAACATAGTTGAAATGGGTAAATACAACGAGCACAAAAATGAAAAGGCAGCTCTGAAAGCAGAGAGAGACATTAATCGCCAAAACATTGACCCTAACCATGCCATCGTCTGTTTTGACCTTCAGAGTGTCTTTTCCCTCCCAAAAGGTAACGCGTCTTCCTTTTTTTATAAACGAAAATTAAATGTCTATAATATGACAGCAACGCTTTGTTTGCCAAGAAACCCAAAAGTAACTTATTGTGCAATATGGAATGAATTGCACAGCGGTCGTTCTGGTGATGATATTGCCAGCTCGATTTTTAAAATTTTGAAACAAATATTACCCGTTCATCACATCTCTGACTCTTTGGAGTGACTCCTGTGTCCCCCAAAATAAAAATAAGGTGATGTCAACTGCTTTGCTTTTCATACTAAATAACACTTCTTCCTTAAAAGTTATTGAACAAAAATTTTCGGAGCATGGGCTTTCGTTGATTCAGGAAGTTGACTGCGTCCATAGCTCCATCGATAGGTACCTTCGAAATCTGGAAGTATTTAGTCAGCTTTCGCTTTTGCGACATCTTAAAGCTATGCATTTTAGAAATGTAACTTTAAAAATAATTCAAATGCTGCCAATTGACTTTAAAGCGTTTTCGGCTAGAGCAAGCCAGTTAAATTTCTCTGTCATTCCTTTCACTAAAGTAAAATTTCTTAAATTTAACCAAAATGATCTCTTTAATTTACTTTACAAAACAAGTACTAGGGAATTGGAATATCGAAGTGCCTCAATCAGTGTTGGGACCTCGCAGAAGCAAAAGAGTGGTAGAAATGATGTCAAAAAGGTGGTAGAAAAGTGGTAGAAATTAAAACCCATTTTTATGTAGTAAATCTTATATTCAATAAATTATTAAAAAAATACAAAAAATTAAATAAACAATAATTCAGTTCTTTCAGTTTCAAAAATCACAATTCACAATAATTAAATTAGTTAGAAAAACTTAAAATTATTTTTTGCTATATAGACCGCTGGAAAATTTAAATTTTGAAGCATATTTCAGTAATGCTTCCGGAGGATTAAAATTCTGAAAATTTACTGAAATTTCCCTTTCAGCCAAAATGTTGTGAACGGTTGTAGTTTTTAATTTATTTCTTTTTTCATTTTTTATATTGTTGCGGTAAATTTTACCACAACAAGTTTCACCTCCCTTTTTGGCTAACCACCCTTAACAATTCTTACTGCGGCCGCAAAATTCTGGAAGAGTTTAGTAGAAACCTGGACCATCAGCCAGTGACCTGCTCTTCTAGCATTTTGGGAAAGCAAATTTAACAGGTCCTACCAAAGCGTGCGAAAGGATTCCACACCAACGAACTGTGCGACGGTTGGCCCAAATATTGGCTGAACAATATCGTCAAGGCATGAAGACGATACCCATGCCCAACAATGTGTGTATAAAGTCACACCAACCGTAACGTAGTATGGCCGAGGGCCCACCATAAAGTACATATTAACGATAGAAAAATCACTCCAAGAATATCTTAATAACTTTTATTTTAATTATAGGCTTGGCTACCGACTTCCTGCAACACCACATAAGTAGTCTTTCCTCAACCAGAAACTAGCGCGTGTAGATACTCGGTAATGCGAGGAATTCCACACGATTTTTCCAGAAAGTCTTGGCTGGAATGGGTTGGAAAGTGAAGAGCTGAACTCACTCATTGAGCTACTGGGTGATCGCATCACCTTTTTAAAGAGATCGCGTGCGATGAAAGATATCTGGCTTCTCGGTCGCACACCCCAATCTTATGGATGGAGGAAGTTGCAGGACCGAGACAGATCGATCACCACGCAAAAGATCCGAGAGGATTGCCTAAGGGCAGGTAGCCGGAAGGGTTAAGCTCGCCATGATGATGGCCACTTTTTGGATTACGCCTAAAGCGAATAGAAGATTTTACGAAAAGTTGTGTGAAGGAATTTAAAAAAAAAAACGTAATTTTGTAAGATAGATTTTTTTAAAGTTTTATTGAGTTGGAGATTTTTGTGTTCTAAAAAAAGTTGAGGAAGGACTACAATAGCTGTTGGAGGAAGTTAAAAGAAGCTAAGTATAGTGTTTTCTTTGTTTCCTAAGAATTTTGCTTTTCTTTGTGTCCTTTTTCTTTTGTCTCGAATACGTCCTTTGACCTTCGAGTCGAAGTGTTTAACCGTTTGGTTTTGTTTCGAAAATTTTCTTGAAGTGATTTTTCATGGTTTTTCTTTTTGTTTTCCAACTTTGTATAACAATTAATAATCTTTCGTTTTGTTTGCAATACATTTATCGAGAATTGACCTTCTGTCAATCTCAATAATTCCATTTGTATCTTTCTCTTTTATAAAAGATCCTGGTTTTTAATCCCGGCTTCGGCCAAGGTTTTCCAGGCAAATAAAACATAATTTTAATTTCCCATCAGGAAAGCAAAACCCTTCTTTTATTTCATTCTTTGTTTGAAGACTAATTTTCAGCTTATGGTTTTGGTAAACTTCCATTAAAAAGTTTCCTGGCGCCCACTTCAAACAATACGACTTGGAGAAATTCACCTCGTCGTATTTCGATATCATTTTGATATCAATTTATTTGAATTTTATTAATCACCTCGATTAATAAAATATTCACCCAATCGAAACCCCCCCTTAAGCTGAGCTACCGTGCTGGCAATACTTTTATTGCTACCTGTGGTGAATTCTTTCATCTGTTTGTCATACCGACTGACGTTTCCATTAAAGTGTCATAATAAATAACTTTCGCGGCACATCGGCGGGTGCAATTTTGATTTGTTTAATATTAATTAAAGTAGTTTAAAAGTAAAGAATTTAATTCGCGTTCGGTCGTTATTAATATTGGATTCGGAAATCCAATAGTGATTAAATTATATATTGATATATTCAATTCGTCGGTCGGTCGGTGGAAAAATTCATTACAATTTGGCGCCCAACGTGGGGCTTTCTTGTTTCTTTTTTGGTTGAAATACCTACATACATACTCGTGATTGGTTTTGTCCTGTGTTTAGGGAAGTTAATTGTGTTGTGATTTACTTTTCTTTTAAAGATTTAATTACTTGGTGGTGTTTTTTTTTTTTCATTTAGGTGAGCTGTCGCGGGGAATTTACGGCCACAAGAGGCCTAAGGATATAACCTTTAAAAAAGAAAGGAAAGGAGGGAATTCGGAAGTTTGTTTATTTTGCCTGGAAAAAATAATAAGTGAGTCCTTTGAATATTCTTTAAATTTTCGCATATATTGTTTCATAGTGATAGTAGACACAAATATAATTTTCATTGATTTTGTTATTTATTTTACTTTCATATAATAAAGTGATATATTTTTTTTTGCGTTGTGCTTTCGGAATCCATTTTGGGATAGTGGTTGTATAGCGTTCTCTCTCGCACCTTTTGTGGAGATAGATTGCATATTTTAGTGAAGTTTTGTTCAGATTTAAGTGTTGCCATTGTACTAGTTTGAATATTTTAATAGTTTTTTTAAATTTTCTGCGATATTTTAACTTCATCGAATTTAATAATTAATTAATTAATTTTTTTTCTTCTCTTGCGATATTGTTTATTATAGTTAAAATAAAATCTTGTTCAACGACGGGTTTACGTGGATGTTTTTTTTGCAATCGTTAGTTCCTATATACAGTGTAATTAAAGAGTTTTTAAATAAAAAGAAAACAAATTTTCTTAGGATTTTTGAGACTTTTACCTTTCTTTTCGGTTCTTTCGCGTTTGCTTGTTTTCTTTTGGTATCAATCAGAGGGAGTTTTGAGCCTTTCTTTTAACTTTTGTTTTGGCTTAAGATTATTTTACGTGTTGTTAAATTTGTTTCGGGGTCATTTTGGAAAATAGTTTTTTTTGTAATATGGACGTGAGTCAGATTAATAGGTTATCTCAGGACGAGATTACCTATGAAATAGAATGTCGTGGTTTGATTGTCGGTACGGTTGAAGAGATGAGGAAGTCTCTTAGGACAACGCTTAAGTTAGAACGTAGGAATTCTTTTGTAGCTGCATCATATCCTTTCACTTTCGAGGAGGATTTGATGGCAGTTGAAAAGAAAGTAGTCGAGATAGGGAAACTTTTAGAGAATCCCCCGAAATCGGAAACTTCGGGTGAATATCTAAAAATTTTAACGAAAGTAGAGTGGTGCTTGCGTAGGTTAGATAGGAGCATTCCTGAAAATGAAAGTCAGGATAAATCAAAGCTTGCCTTGAAAAATAAGGTGATTATGACCATGTCGGTATTAGAGAGGGATGATGAGGAGGATATTGAGGAAGAACAGGTTGTAAGGGAAAAGGAAAGGGATAAACAGCTTCCGGCTGCAACAACAAGAAGTGTGTCAATGGGTACTGCTGTCGATACACCTACAAGCTTAGGAGAAGCAGGCAATAGGAGGAATAATGCTGAAAATGGAGATTTCGTTTCAGGAAGGATTTATGTGGAATCGGACCGATTCCAAAACATCGCCAAATGGGAGGTTAAATTCACTGGGGAACGCTGCGGTACCTCAGTGAATGTATTCTTAGAGAGGATTGAGGAAATGAGACAGGCTAGGGGGGTTTCGGAAACCCAACTTTTTAGGTCAGCAGTAGAGCTTTTCGTCGGAAAAGCATTGATTTGGTATAGGGCAGTTAGGGTTTCGGTTAATTCGTGGCAGGAACTCGTGAAAGAGTTGAAACTCGAGTTCTTACCACCGAATTATGACGACCAGCTTTTAGAGGAGATTAGGCGTCGGACTCAAGGCAAAGATGAGTCCATCGGTGTCTATGTCGCGACGATGTCGAATTTGTTTGGTAGATTGACAGAACCCATAACTGAAAGTAGAAGGTTGTCAATGATCCAAAGGAACTTGACACCCTTTTACCAAACACAACTTGGTTTGGCGAAACCAACTTGTGTGTCAGATTTGGTGACATTAGGTAGGAGTTTAGAAGCCGTTAGGGCCAACGTAGATGCGTATGTTCCACCACCAAGTGTTAGGCAGAATAGGTCTTTGCTAGAACCGGATCTAGCATATGTAGGTGTCGATACTCCTTCGGTTTCGGTTGTTACAGAGAACAACGAAACTCATCGTCAGGCCCAATCATTGAACTCATCTCGTGCCTATTCGAGCATTCGGTGTTTTAAGTGTAATGGATCAGGCCATTACGCAGATAGGTGTTCCGCTCCTAGGCGTTGTTTCGGGTGTGGGGCTTTAGGGGTCAAAAGAGCAGAGTGTAGGAAATGCTCGGGAAATGGGCAGCGAACTCCTGCGGCAGCAGGGCGAGGAGTTCAGAAGCGTTAGGGTTATTGCCTGATGGAAACCAGCTGGTAAATAGGGTTCATTTAGGGTTCACCTTGGAGGCAAACGGGAATGATAGGAGACCATTTTTAAAAGTTAGTATTTATGGTTCTGAATTCGTAGGACTACTAGATTCAGGAGCTTCCAGGACCATAATAGGTAGGGACTCTTGGAAAATACTTGGTGATTTAGGGTTTACTGTGAAGAAAGACACTGTCCACTGCGTGTGTTTGGCAGACGGGTCAGGTGTCGAAGTGTTAGGGACACTCTCTCTTCCGATAGTAGTTGAGGGTAGGGCAATCCTTATTGATTGCTTAATTATACCAACTTTGCCGCACACCGTGATTTTAGGCGCAGATTTTTGGGCGCTGTCGGGCATTGTCCCGGATCTCAGGTCACGAGAGTGGAATTTTTCCGAACAGAACAGTGCTGTTTCGGTATGTTCTATTATAGAACGATCAGAGTTGGATAATAGGGAAATAAAAGCGTTAGAAACTTTAGTGGAGGATTCGTTTAGGAAAATGCCCGAGGGCTTAGGTTGCACAACACTAGTCGAGCACAAAATTAGGACGTCGGCAGAGCCGATAAAACAACGGTACTATCCGGTCTCCCCGGCAATGCAGGTTCATATAGATAGGGAACTTAATGAAATGTTAGAGGCAGGAGTTATTGAGAGATCGACAAGTGCTTGGTCATCTCCAATACTGTTAGTAAAAAAGAAAGATGGCTCCTTTAGATTCTGCGTGGACTATAGGAAGCTGAATAAGAATACGGATAGGGATGCGTATCCCTTACCGTATATTAGTGCAATTTTAGATAGGCTTCGTGGTGCTAGGTTCTTGTCTTCACTAGATATCAAGTCAGCGTACTGGCAGATACCTATGGAGGAGGAATCTAAGCCTTATACTGCCTTTACGGTACCTGGGCGAGGTTTATTTCAGTTTAGGAGAATGCCTTTCGGACTTCATAACTCACCGGCGACTTGGCAAAGATTTATCGACACGGTATTGGGTGCCGATCTTGAGCCATTCGTTTTCGTCTATTTAGACGACATCATTATCATTGCCGAAACTTTTGAAAAACATCTCGAAGTTCTCAGTGAAGTGATGAAAAGGTTGAGCGATGCCGGATTAAAGGTTAGCAAGGAAAAATGCAACTTTTGCATGCCTTCGCTTAAATTTTTAGGATATATAGTGGATCGTAATGGGTTGCATGTCGATCCTGAAAAAGTAGACAGTATGGTTAGGATTCCAGCACCGAGGAATGTTAAAGAGGTTAGGAGTTTTATAGGGACAGTTTCTTGGTACCGTCGTTTTGTACCAAATTTCGCTGAATTGCTCAGACCGTTGTCAGATTTATTAAAAAAGAATAGGAAGTTCACTTGGACTCAAGAATGCGAGGATAGCTTTAGGAAGGCAAAAGAGTGTTTGGTGACAGCACCTATACTCACTTGCCCAGATTTCAAACGACCTTTTGTCGTTCAAACAGACGCGTCAGATTTTGGTATCGGTGCAGTTCTTTCACAGAACTTTGATGAGGGAGAAAAGGTTGTCTGTTACCTTAGTAGGTCTCTAAATAGGAATGAAAGGAATTATAGTACGACAGAGAAGGAATGCTTGGCTGTGCTTTGGGCTATTGAGAAGTTGCGACCGTATCTCGAAGGTGTTCGATTTACTGTCGTAACTGATCATTATTCCTTGGTATGGCTAAGTAATTTGAAAGATCCACAGGGTAGGTTGGCTCGTTGGGCCATTAGGTTACAACAGTTTGACTTCGAAATCGTTCATCGCAAGGGGAAAGAGCATGTGGTTCCAGATATGCTGTCTCGAGGAGTGCCACAGTTGGGTGGTATCTCAGAAGAGGTTTAAGACCCTTGGGTGGTAAAAATGATTGCGCAAGTGAATGCCAATCCACTTAGGTTTCCGGCCTGGAGAGTTGAGCATGGACAATTGTTCAAGCTCGTAAAGGCTAGTCATATTATAGTTCATCAGGATAATCAAGAATGGAAGAGAGTGATAGGTAAAAAGGATAGGTTAGGGATTTTACAGGATAATCATGATAACCCATTAGCGGGTCACATGGGAGTTAGGAAAACTTTCGCCAGGATAGCGGCAAAGTTTTACTGGCCGAAAATGAGAGCTGATATCACCAAGTACGTTAGGAGTTGTCAAGTTTGCCAACAGGTGAAACCTATTAATGGAAAACCAGCTGGGTTAATGACGGAGAGGGTAGGAATCAAATCACCGTGGGAGATGATTTGTATAGATTTGGTAGGGCCGCTTCCTAAATCTAGTAGGGGTTTTACATACATTCTGACGGTGGTGGATTACTTTACAAAGTTTCCACTACTGTTTGCGTTGAGGTCGGCTACTGCAAAAGCTATTTGTAGGGAACTCGAAGACAATGTCTTCCTACTCTTTGGCATACCAAAGGTGACCGTCTGTGACAACGGTCCCCAATTCCGATCAAAGGAATTGAAAACGCTTTGCCAGGCGTACGCGTCACAAATAAAATTTACAGCCCATTACCACCCGCAGGCGAATCCTGCGGAGAGGATTAATCAGATCCTTAAAACCACCTTAAGGGCATATGTTGGGGAAAATCAACGGGTTTGGGACACTCAACTGAGTAAAGTGGCGTGCGCCATTCGCACGTCACAGCATGAAGTTTTGGGAGTGTCTCCTTACTATGCGAACTTCGGTAGGGAAATGGTAACTTCGGGTAAAGAAGTACCATCTGTAGGGAATGATTCAGAAGACGTTCAGGATCCGGAGGGGATCAGGGAACGCTTTCAAAGGCTTAGGGCCGATATTGTTAAGAAGCTGGGAGTAGCTTCTAAACGTTCTGCGGAAGCCTACAATCTTCGACGGCGTGATGTTCAATATCACCCCGGCGAACTTGTATGGCGCAGGAATTTCACGCTTTCGGATGCCGCGAATTATTATGCAGCCAAATTAGCACCGAAATTTGTCGGTCCGTTTGTAATTGATAAGCGTTTGTCACCTTGGACATACGTCTTGAAAGATAGTAATGGTAAAGAACGCGGAACTTGGCATGTTAAGGATTTAAAACCGTTTACAAATGCATCCGAAGTTTTTAATGATTAACGTAGTTTACTTTTTTTTGCTTTGATTACTTGGCACTTTGATTTTGTTAAATTGTTTTTAGTTCACGATTTTTTTTTCTGATGGAAATTATTTTCATTTCTCTGGGGCCGACTTTGGAAATGTGTTACCTAAAGGTGTTAACCAACGGTAAGCACATTTCCTAGGAGGTAAGGGTGGGATTTGTTGCGGTAAATTTTACCACAACAAGTTTCACCTCCCTTTTTGGCTAACCACCCTTAACAATTCTTACTGCGGCCGCAAAATTCTGGAAGAGTTTAGTAGAAACCTGGACCATCAGCCAGTGACCTGCTCTTCTAGCATTTTGGGAAAGCAAATTTAACAGGTCCTACCAAAGCGTGCGAAAGGATTCCACACCAACGAACTGTGCGACGGTTGGCCCAAATATTGGCTGAACAATATCGTCAAGGCATGAAGACGATACCCATGCCCAACAATGTGTGTATAAAGTCACACCAACCGTAACGTAGTATGGCCGAGGGCCCACCATAAAGTACATATTAACGATAGAAAAATCACTCCAAGAATATCTTAATAACTTTTATTTTAATTATAGGCTTGGCTACCGACTTCCTGCAACACCACATAAGTAGTCTTTCCTCAACCAGAAACTAGCGCGTGTAGATACTCGGTAATGCGAGGAATTCCACACGATTTTTCCAGAAAGTCTTGGCTGGAATGGGTTGGAAAGTGAAGAGCTGAACTCACTCATTGAGCTACTGGGTGATCGCATCACCTTTTTAAAGAGATCGCGTGCGATGAAAGATATCTGGCTTCTCGGTCGCACACCCCAATCTTATGGATGGAGGAAGTTGCAGGACCGAGACAGATCGATCACCACGCAAAAGATCCGAGAGGATTGCCTAAGGGCAGGTAGCCGGAAGGGTTAAGCTCGCCATGATGATGGCCACTTTTTGGATTACGCCTAAAGCGAATAGAAGATTTTACGAAAAGTTGTGTGAAGGAATTTAAAAAAAAAACGTAATTTTGTAAGATAGATTTTTTTAAAGTTTTATTGAGTTGGAGATTTTTGTGTTCTAAAAAAAGTTGAGGAAGGACTACAATAGCTGTTGGAGGAAGTTAAAAGAAGCTAAGTATAGTGTTTTCTTTGTTTCCTAAGAATTTTGCTTTTCTTTGTGTCCTTTTTCTTTTGTCTCGAATACGTCCTTTGACCTTCGAGTCGAAGTGTTTAACCGTTTGGTTTTGTTTCGAAAATTTTCTTGAAGTGATTTTTCATGGGTTTTCTTTTTGTTTTCCAACTTTGTATAACAATTAATAATCTTTCGTTTTGTTTGCAATACATTTATCGAGAATTGACCTTCTGTCAATCTCAATAATTCCATTTGTATCTTTCTCTTTTATAAAAGATCCTGGTTTTTAATCCCGGCTTCGGCCAAGGTTTTCCAGGCAAATAAAACATAATTTTAATTTCCCATCAGGAAAGCAAAACCCTTCTTTTATTTCATTCTTTGTTTGAAGACTAATTTTCAGCTTATGGTTTTGGTAAACTTCCATTAAAAAGTTTCCTGGCGCCCACTTCAAACAATACGACTTGGAGAAATTCACCTCGTCGTATTTCGATATCATTTTGATATCAATTTATTTGAATTTTATTAATCACCTCGATTAATAAAATATTCACCCAATCGAAACCCCCCCTTAAGCTGAGCTACCGTGCTGGCAATACTTTTATTGCTACCTGTGGTGAATTCTTTCATCTGTTTGTCATACCGACTGACGTTTCCATTAAAGTGTCATAATAAATAACTTTCGCGGCACATCGGCGGGTGCAATTTTGATTTGTTTAATATTAATTAAAGTAGTTTAAAAGTAAAGAATTTAATTCGCGTTCGGTCGTTATTAATATTGGATTCGGAAATCCAATAGTGATTAAATTATATATTGATATATTCAATTCGTCGGTCGGTCGGTGGAAAAATTCATTACAATATTTTTTAAATCTGAAAATAGCGCTGCTATGCGGAAGATATGTTTTCAAAAATGAAATTGTCCATTCCGTCTTTTAAGTTTTTTTTTATCAAAAGCCATTGTAAAACAATGTCATCAGTTTTAAAAATTTGGAGTAATTGATTTTCTCCAATTAATTTTCTCCACTCATTATTAATTAACTTTAGTTCTGAGTTATTTATAGTTGGTGAAAAATGTTTCGTGAGACCTAAAACTGATGGCATTGTTCCATCAATGACGTTTTTCGGGTTTAAATATTTGAAACATTTTATTTCATCGTTTGAAAGGTTAAACCTTTCTCCAATTTGAACACATAATTCAATATAATAGCTGCACATAACTTTTCGTAGTTGCATCTTGTTCAACAATATCATTTTCAAATAAGTACCTTTCAAAGTAAAGGCCAAAATACATTTGAGAATATGGTAAATAGTACTGTTTTTTATATTTGTGTTTACATTCATATTTACTGGTTTTACAAAATTTTTCATTAAATTTAATTTTAATGTAGTCATTTTTTCGAATATCAAGTGTAATTTTGTGTTCTCAGATTGAAATGTTTTATTTAACTCGTTTATAATTTTAAGATTTATTGACAAAAAATTTAAATATACTATAAATATTAAAAGGTAGAGTTTAATGATAGGTGAACGGTGAGTTGCAAAAAGTGGTAGAATTTGCTTTTTAGGTGGTAGATTTTCATGAACACCAAAAAGTGGTAGAAATACCACTTAAGTGGTAGAAGTCCCAACACTGGGCCCTCAATAGTAAAGAAAGCAAGCAAAAATACTGTGCAAACTCCAGAAAATTTGTTCAGTCTATCCCTTCGAGTCGCAAGCTTCTCTAAGCCTTTATCAAAAGAGAAAATAAACGACCTTAAAAGTCTCTTTATTTTTATGCCTAAGGCAGACCAGGCCTATTATGAAGCCCTATTCAAAATGAAACAATAAATAAACCTGAAGTATTCTTAAATTATTTGTAGTTATTTTTAAGCAAATGGTCATAGAATGACTGCATTTTTTATTGAACAAAATGTTATTTAATTTTTATACTTTTATTGTTATGGTTATAGGATGACTTTTTTTATGTAATTGTGATCTCATATTCACTAACTTGTATACTTTGTTTTTATAATAATTTTTTTGTAAGACTGCCTTAATAACAAAAGACTGTTTTTTATGTTAACGTTATTCATTAAATAAATAAAAAGACTGTTAAAAATTGAAAGTTGACTTTTTTTAGATGGTTTTCATACCGATTCGTATGTGATTATACTTTATGCTTGAATATTGGAATGTCGTACGTGCGTTCACTTTGTCGTACGTGTATGGGATGGAGAAAAAAGTTGAATTTGGTGGCGTATACGACAAACTCATTTTGGCTAAAAACCTTTATAATTCCAAAACTAAAAGAGGTGGGGCAGTTTTGAATACAGTAATCAAAAGAATATATTCCACACAATATTATATGAAAAATAGAAAAAATTCTATCGGTTTATTTTTTTTTTATATGAACGCAAACCTTTAAATGCGATTTCCCAAATTCCTAAAAATGGCGTATACAACAAACCAATTCTCGGGCGACGAATTATTGTTCATAGATACGAAAAGCACCGTAAAAAACATACCAATAAACTTTAGACGATACTCATCGTATCCAATTTGATTCACATCAAAATAATTGTCTATGTTTGGGTCATATATGACATCATTATCTTCAGGTTTAAGCATTTTTAAATTAATGCACTTCAGTAGGTATTATTTTCTTTACATTTACACTTCCCAAATGACTTAAATGAACACAAAAAGTAGTAATTAGTAAAAAGATTTGATTCACACGTAATTTTAACAAATAATTTGTATTAAATAAGCCACTCAGTGTTTTTCGTGACAGAGAAATACCGACTAGATTGCGCATCATTTGACATATTTTATTCAATTTTTTGAAATCTAGTAGGTAGTTTCTTATCGCAATATTCTTATATTGTGTGTATTTAACGAATCTGTTTATTTAAGAATTTGAATTGTCAGTAATAACCAGTGGCGTAGCTAGACCTTTGGGGGCCCTGTATGCAATTTTTTTTGAAGTTCTGATATAATTTTTTATTATTTTCAGCTTGGAAAAAGATCTTTCAGCTGTTGCTGTGGTTACCGGAAGAGTCAAAAAGAGAAAGCATGCTGTTATTACTTCAGAAAAACTAAAAGCAAGACTATTAAATTCGATGACTAATAATTTAGCAAGTTCTTTTATGGAATGAATTTTGAGGATTTCGGATTTAAGGCATGTTTTTAGAGCAATTAGTTGATTGCAGAAATCACCAGATATGTCGGAATTGTACTTTTCCACTAGCTTTTTTGATCCTTGACTTATCTCATCATTTGAGAACGATAAAAGCTTATCCGGTTCCAACACTTCAAACTACTACTAAGACTATGAAGGCTTTGAAATCTTTGCTGAGTTTGTCCAATAAAAATGTCCAAGCAGGAATAGTAAATATTGACTTTGAAGTAAATTTCCGGATCAGAAATTCTATGATCTTCTGCCAACTCATCAAATAAGCACTTCGTTATTTCCTTCCTTTTGAAGACAGGCGTCAGTCCCCAATCGTTGGCTTAATCCTTGGACTTTTTAAGTAAATCACTGAATTTCTTTTGATTTCTTTCTTTTTCTAGACCGTCTAAAAGATTTTGAAGCAAAATACTTGCTTCTTGTAAGTCATTTTTCTCATCTTGAAGGGCTTTGTAAACTGTACTTATAATATCAAACAGCGAAGAAAAAAATGACATCAACACAATAAAGTCGTAGGTCTCTAAAATATTTATAACATTTTTACATTCGTCTCGTTCGTTTTTGTTTTTTGTTGAGGTCAAATTGATTTGGTGTAAAGCTTTCATTATCAATGTATAGTTTGATCTTATACCACATAGTGCATCATTTCGTGACGACCATCTCGTAGTACAAACCTTTTTAAGGGTAATTTTATATTTTTCTAATGAATGGTTGTGCAGCAAAGACCAGTCCTTCATACTGTTACCAAAAAACGTATATATTTTCTCTAAATTATCGAAAAATGTTGACACTTCAAGTATATTTTTTGCTGCATAATTAAGTATCAAATTTAATGTATGTGCTGCGCAATGAACATAGTCGGCATTGGAGTGTTCTCTTTTATAAGGGCTTGTAATTGTAATCCTCCATATACACCCGACATAAAATTCGCTCCATCATAACCTTGTCCTCTGTATTTGGATAAATCAAGTCCATATTCACTTATTGTTTTAAAAACTTCTGTTTTTACACAAAAAACTTTAGAGTAAATTTTTAAAATGTATATCCGCGCACAGACAGATTAAACATTTCAGTTAACGTGTTGAAATTCGTTTTGCCTAGTTCACTCAGACAAATAACGGGACTTTTTTTGGTTGCAGATACATACAGGGTTCGGAATGGATTATTCAGCTGTTAGTTCATGCAAGTACATTGGTATTTTTTAATCTACCGCTGGTCCCTGGTTTGTATTTCTGTGTGATGTTGGAGTTAGCGGCTGTGTCAGGCAGGACGATATATTTTGAAAGCTCGAATAAAAAGTGTTTGCAGATTGAAGTTGTAGTATTTTTGGTTGGTAGGACATGAAAAAAAGAAAAAGATACACAGACAAAAAAAATATTTGACGCATGTAAAAAATGATCATCGGAGCATTTTTTTGTATAATAAAACACGTCTTGTGCTCTGTATCTTTGGGGGCCCTTATATCTCGGGGGTGTTTTTTGCAAATTCATACTTACTCGTTTTTTTGAAAATTAATATATATTTTAATTTTAAAATCTAAAGTATACCTATCTATATGTATTTTGAAAATTGTATTTAACCACCACGTTGCTTGAGTACATTGTACATTGGGTACAATTCCAGAGCAACCACAAAGATTCTACATTTTAATAGGAAGTTATTGTAATCGGTCTAAATTGTCAAATTGAAAATTTTGACATTTCTCGACATTTCAAGGTCCCTAAAATCTAAAAATATTTATGTACTGTAAGTTCGGGAAGGTTTTTTTCGTCGTCCATATCTCAAGAACTATAGTAGAGATATCGACTTCAAATAAATGTTGTTATACAGATAATAATACAGAAAGGACTGTCAAAAACTGAATGGGTGTTTTTTTTACCATAGCAATTTAAAAAATAGGAACAAATTTTGGTTAACGAACCAATAGCGCTAGCAACTTGAATTAAATTTTAGGCACGAGTACGATAACTTTGGCGCCAAGATATAATAACGGTTTTTGGTAGAGGGGCTTAATACAAGCATTTTTTACTATGGGAGGGGGGTCTATCTCCCCCCGTTTAGGCGGTAGGGGCAATTTAGAGAGTGAGAAATAGAGAAATAAGACGAAGAACTGGTTTAACGGACGTGGTTGAACGAGCAAAACTCCTTAAATGGAATTAGGCAGGACATATATCTAGAATACAGGACCAAAGATGGACAAAAATCATTACAAAATGGACACCACCAGAAAGCAGAAGACCAATTGGACGACCCAAGAAAAGATGGGCAGACGATTTGCTTAAAGAAAGACAAAGTTGGTACAATGACGCAAAAGATAGAGATCTTTGGGCAACATTGGGGGAGGCTTATGCCAGATCATAGAATTTTGACACGCATTCATTTATTTATTCAAACTTTGCTCACTTATTAAAGTTGATTAAAAAAAAAATTATGTCAATTTTATAATTTTATATAGTAATTAATTCCAAAGAAATAGAAAATGTAAACAAAAATGTAAATAAATATTGTACAAAATATCAATAATGGCAAATAAAAGCTTATAATAATAATAATAATTGTGAATTGGTGCTAGCTTTCAGTACTTTCAGAACGGCAGCGTCCAATTGGAAACGGTCCAAATTTAACCCCGAAAGAGCCACAACCAATTTATTAAATTAAATATCTCTATATTTTACATATTCAAAAAATATAAATATCCGAATATTGATTGACATACAAATTGGCAGCTATTAAAACTATTGGGACTCGGACTCGGCAATACGACGCCTAACGGATTTTTCACGTACTTGAAAAAGGGGGTAAGAATACTTTCAATTTGACAGCCCCTTAAGATTTATATTGGAAAGAGAAGAAAAATGGATTTGTAAAAGTATTTTTCATTCGATATTTTAATAGAAACCGGCACTAGATAATAGTTGAAATCACTTCTTTAAACATTTTTATTGGAAATCATTTGTTTTCACGATGTTCTCAAAAAAAAAAAAACACAACAGATTTTCTTAAACCCTCACACTATGAATAAAATGAATATGTAGTATATTTGTATATCACTTTTCTGAAATAAAAACAGCTTTTTTATTTTATTTTATCGCAACACGATACATTTTTGGATTTAACGAAAAATGAAATGCTTGTCAGTTTATTTGTTTATTAATTTATTGAAGTTCACTGAATTTACAATTTGTATTCAATAAATTACACAAAATTTCATGATCTCTTTAAAAGCGCTAAAAAAATAATAATAATAACTTTAATTGCAGATGTTTGTTTACGTTCGTAGGATACATAACCTCACAAAGTGCTATTTGTTTACAAGTTTTTATTTTAATTTTCAAACTATATTTTAAACTATTGAACCACTTGTTTTACATAATTTAATGTTTCGATGATTTTGACTATTGTTTATTACCGGTTTCTTATTAAAATATCGAATAAAAAATACTTTCAAAAATCCATTTTTCTTCTCTTTTCAATGTACCTTATGGGGCTGTCAAATCGAAAGTATTTTTACCCCCTCTTTCAAGTACGAAGAAATCCACCAGAGAGCGCGAAACTCATTTCCCAAAAACTAACAATATCGAAAATTATGAGCAGAAAAATATGACCAAGAAGTAAATCAAAAACCCTTATAACATACATCGTTCGTACCAATTACCTTCCAAAACCCATTTGTTTACATTGTTGCATTTGTAATGTCGACTTTCTAAAAAAGATGTGGATCCCAACAGCAATTTCTGGCATGTTTTCATGGGCAGTGCCCATTAAATTAGTTTTACTTAAAATTAAGCGCTTCGGTATTTGCTTATTTTAAAATGCCAAAAACAATAAAAACAAAAATCATTTGTAGACAGGGTGAGTGAAAAACCGACTAAAAGCAGCTGTTTTTCTGTTTCTCATAAACCGTCAAAATTGAGGATACAAAAGTTACAAAATTCATATTCCATCCTGTATGGGACAACCGGTATGTATCTCCTGGGGACATTATATAAAGTAAAATAAGCAGTGATGAAACTAGTTCTGACGGAGGCGCTACATAATTTGTCCGATATTCATGAGAAAGATGAATTTTATTTAAAGTCCTTCAAAAAATTTTGATGGCATTATCAAAAAAAAAAAACAATGATACGAGAGATATCTCGAAAAAAATCAAATTTCCGATTTTTGACAAACAAATATGTATATGTATATGTATGTATGCAGACTACTGTTATTTTAAGTCTTAAATAATGAAAAAAAAACGCCTAACGCGAATAGGCTTAATTTATAAATTTAAAATCAATCCACCCAATGCTTTGGGCTGTAGGGGCCAGGACAGACGGACGGAATCGGGGACCCACTTATTTCGACTTCTCTACCATCGTACTATCATGATTGATTAAAATCTCGAATGGAAAACTTTCCATATAGTTCCTATATGTCGCAAGTAAAAAATGTCTCCACCTAAAAATAAGGTACGTTTTTATTTTATTAGGCTAAATGCAGTACACTTTCATGTTTTCTAACATTTGTCTCCTAATATATCTGCTGTACGAAAAAAGTGTTACACATTTTTTTGTGTAGAATTAAATGAGCTGAAATACATACATACATATGGACATATGTATGTATCAACAACTTTTTCAGAAACCAGTGTGGTAGATAATATAATTACTATATGGTTCAAACACTAATTATAAAAGCAATTGCAATTGTTGTTCATTGATAAAATTTGTTAGAGCGGTAGAGATTGAACTTAATTTAAAACAAATTTAAACTTCAACCACTTAGAACAGATGAAATTATGTGTCAATATTGTAATTATTATTTATGTGACATACTTTGCAATGTTTTAGAAGAAAAAACGTTTGTCAAGCTGTAGTTTCTGGTTAAAATTGTATAGGTTTACTCAGTTTTCTTTCTAAATATGTACTTTCTTTTTTATAAATAGGTGAAGCCAATTAACAATAAAACACATTTCTGTTATCAATTAGGGTTTTAATACCTACACATTGATATATAACATTCATAAACTTAGAATTTGGTTCATTATTAGATCTCATTAGTTTTTCTTTTTACTTAACAAATCTACCAGAATCAGGTAGGTATCTATTCTCACTAACAGCAAGTTGTTGTTGTTTAAAAATGGTCGTTAACAAAAATGATTGCTTTCTTCTCATGGTTCAAATCTTTCTACAATTATTGTTCATAGATACGAAAAGCACCGTAAAAAACATACCAATAAACTTTAGACGATACTCATCGTATCCAATTTGATTCACATCAAAATAATTGTCTATGTTTGGGTCATATATGACATCATTATCTTCAGGTTTAAGCATTTTTAAATTAATGCACTTCAGTAGGTATTATTTTCTTTACATTTACACTTCCCAAATGACTTAAATGAACACAAAAAGTAGTAATTAGTAAAAAGATTTGATTCACACGTAATTTTAACAAATAATTTGTATTAAATAAGCCACTCAGTGTTTTTCGTGACAGAGAAATACCGACTAGATTGCGCATCATTTGACATATTTTATTCAATTTTTTGAAATCTAGTAGGTAGTTTCTTATCGCAATATTCTTATATTGTGTGTATTTAACGAATCTGTTTATTTAAGAATTTGAATTGTCAGTAATAACCAGTGGCGTAGCTAGACCTTTGGGGGCCCTGTATGCAATTTTTTTTGAAGTTCTGATATAATTTTTTATTATTTTCAGCTTGGAAAAAGATCTTTCAGCTGTTGCTGTGGTTACCGGAAGAGTCAAAAAGAGAAAGCATGCTGTTATTACTTCAGAAAAACTAAAAGCAAGACTATTAAATTCGATGACTAATAATTTAGCAAGTTCTTTTATGGAATGAATTTTGAGGATTTCGGATTTAAGGCATGTTTTTAGAGCAATTAGTTGATTGCAGAAATCACCAGATATGTCGGAATTGTACTTTTCCACTAGCTTTTTTGATCCTTGACTTATCTCATCATTTGAGAACGATAAAAGCTTATCCGGTTCCAACACTTCAAACTACTACTAAGACTATGAAGGCTTTGAAATCTTTGCTGAGTTTGTCCAATAAAAATGTCCAAGCAGGAATAGTAAATATTGACTTTGAAGTAAATTTCCGGATCAGAAATTCTATGATCTTCTGCCAACTCATCAAATAAGCACTTCGTTATTTCCTTCCTTTTGAAGACAGGCGTCAGTCCCCAATCGTTGGCTTAATCCTTGGACTTTTTAAGTAAATCACTGAATTTCTTTTGATTTCTTTCTTTTTCTAGACCGTCTAAAAGATTTTGAAGCAAAATACTTGCTTCTTGTAAGTCATTTTTCTCATCTTGAAGGGCTTTGTAAACTGTACTTATAATATCAAACAGCGAAGAAAAAATGACAACACAATAAAGTCGTAGGTCTCTAAAATATTTATAACATTTTTACATTCGTCTCGTTCGTTTTTGTTTTTTGTTGAGGTCAAATTGATTTGGTGTAAAGCTTTCATTATCAATGTATAGTTTGATCTTATACCACATAGTGCATCATTTCGTGACGACCATCTCGTAGTACAAACCTTTTTAAGGGTAATTTTATATTTTTCTAATGAATGGTTGTGCAGCAAAGACCAGTCCTTCATACTGTTACCAAAAAACGTATATATTTTCTCTAAATTATCGAAAAATGTTGACACTTCAAGTATATTTTTTGCTGCATAATTAAGTATCAAATTTAATGTATGTGCTGCGCAATGAACATAGTCGGCATTGGAGTGTTCTCTTTTATAAGGGCTTGTAATTGTAATCCTCCATATACACCCGACATAAAATTCGCTCCATCATAACCTTGTCCTCTGTATTTGGATAAATCAAGTCCATATTCACTTATTGTTTTAAAAACTTCTGTTTTTACACAAAAAACTTTAGAGTAAATTTTTAAAATGTATATCCACGCACAGACAGATTAAACATTTCAGTTAACGTGTTGAAATTCGTTTTGCCTAGTTCACTCAGACAAATAACGGGACTTTTTTTGGTTGCAGATACATACAGGGTTCGGAATGGATTATTCAGCTGTTAGTTCATGCAAGTACATTGGTATTTTTTAATCTACCGCTGGTCCCTGGTTTGTTTTTCTGTGTGATGTTGGAGTTAGCGGCTGTGTCAGGCAGGACGATATATTTTGAAAGCTCGAATAAAAAGTGTTTGCAGATTGAAGTTGTAGTATTTTTGGTTGGTAGGACATGAAAAAAAGAAAAAGATACACAGACAAAAAAAATATTTGACGCATGTAAAAAATGATCATCGGAGCATTTTTTTGTATAATAAAACACGTCTTGTGCTCTGTATCTTTGGGGGCCCTTATATCTCGGGGGTGTTTTTTGCAAATTCATACTTACTCGTTTTTTTGAAAATTAATATATATTTTAATTTTAAAATCTAAAGTATACCTATCTATATGTATTTTGAAAATTGTATTTAACCACCACGTTGCTTGAGTACATTGTACATTGGGTACAATTCCAGAGCAACCACAAAGATTCTACATTTTAATAGGAAGTTATTGTAATCGGTCTAAATTGTCAAATTGAAAATTTTGACATTTATCGACATTTCAAGGTCCCTAAAATCTAAAAATATGTATGTACTGTAAGTTCGGGAAGGTTTTTTTCGTCGTCCGTATCTCAAGAACTATAGTAGAGATATCGACTTCAAATAAATGTTGTTATACAGATAATAATACAGAAAGGACTGTCAAAAACTGAATGGGTGTTTTTTTTACCATAGCAATTTAAAAAATAGGAACAAATTTTGGTTAACGAACCAATAGCGCTAGCAACTTGAATTAAATTTTAGGCACGAGTACGATAACTTTGGCGCCAAGATATAATAACGGTTTTTGGTAGAGGGGGTTAATACAAGCATTTTTTACTATGGGAGGGGGGTCTATCTCCCCCCGTTTAGGCGGTAGGGGCAATTTAAAAAAATTATTATTTAAAATGGAAAAAAATAATTAAAAAATAACGATGATACTTACAATTAACTTTTATATATTTCTTTAAAGCCAACATTCTGTTTTATTAGCCAGTTTTTAATTCAAGTCAAAACTATGCGTAGTTTTTGAAAAATTTAATTTTAAACTCAAAATTTGAGTAAAAAAAGTTAAAAAAAAAGTTTAAAGTGTAAGTTTTCAATACTTCAAGATTATCTACCATTGTTTTTATTTCAGAATTTATTGCTCTTATTTGTTTTTGATCAAAAACTGAAAACTAGATGATTTTATGTCTTTTAGTTTTTGAGAAAATTGAAAATAACCACAACTACTATTTTAATTTAATTCTTTTTTTTTTTGCTTGAGTGGTCTTATTTTGATAGTAACAATGGTAGGTGCGAGTTTGGGTGTATGCAACAGTGGGATTTTTAAGGGGGGGGCATGCCCCCCTGCAACCCCCCTGCTTGGGAACACTAGAATTTGGGGTGGGTGCAAGTTGGAGTGCGTGCAAGGTGGGGAGGGGGCAAGGTTCGGTGGGTGCAAGATGGGGTGCATGCAAAGTTTCTTTTGCATTTAAATAAGCTGGATTTAAGAAAAATTAATTTACCCTAGGTGTATCTTAATCCATATTCGATTATTACTATCAAAATAAGACTACGTTAATACTTAAGCAAGGAAAAAGTAATTTAATTAAAATATTTTTTTTTGGTAATTTTCAATTTTCTCAAGAACTAGAAGACATAAAGTCATCTAGTTTTCAGTTTTTGATCCTTTTTTTTTTATTTTTTGCATACATTTTTAGTTTAAAACAATTTTTTTCAAAAACTATGCATAGTTTTGACTTGATTTTAAAACAAGCTAATAGACAAAAATGTTGGCTTTAAAAAAAGGTATAATACTTAATTGTAAGTATTACCGTTATTTTTTAATTATTTTTTTTCCATTTAATGTACATATTTTTTTAAATTGCCCCTACCGCCTAAACGGGGGAGATAGACAATAGTAAAAAATTCTTGTTTTTAACTGTTCTATACAAATCCGTCATTAAACTTTGTCGCCAAAGTTATCGTACTCTCCCCAAATTTTATATTATATATTGTGACTCGATACCAAACCAATAAAATTTTGAAAACAATTCAACTAACGATTTTTGTATAAGTCAAAAAAACTGAAAAAAAAAAATAATTGTCACCTCGAATATTTTACGAACAAAAAACCGATATTATCTCCAAAATAATTGTATGCAACGAAAAATAAAGTTTTTGACATCTAATGAAATCTTGAGAAAAATCGAATGGACAGTTTTTTTTTCAAAAAATAAAAAACCTAAAAAAATATTACTAAAAGTTGGTAAAAATTGATTTTCGACTTAAGTATCTTTAAAATAAAGATATTGGCTTCAAACTGATTTCATCTTATAAAAATTATTGTTTTCAACATTCAGTAAAATTTCGAGAAAAATCAAATTGACAATTAAAAAAAAAATGAAAACTAAAAAAACATTACTAAAAGTTGGTAAGAAATAATTTTTGACTCAAATACGAGTATCTTTACAAAAACTAAAAGTATTGGCTTAACAACTGATTTCATCTTATAGAAAATATTGTTTTCGATATTTAATAAAATGTTTATAAAAATCCGACAGTCAGTTTTTTTATAAAAATTCAAATGTACAAAAAATAGTATTTGTTTATAAAAATAAATAAAAACTTTCAAGAAATGCTATAAATTACTAAAAATTGGTTTTGCACTTAAAATCTAGTTAACAAAAATAGATTTTGAAAAACTATTTCATGATATGCAAAATATTGTTGGTAAGTTTTAGTTTATCTTTTAGAAAAAATCAACTGACAACAAAACACAAAAAAACCTTCAAAAACAACAAAAAACTGATAAGAAATGGTTTTCGACTCAAGTATTAGAAAAACAAAAGAAGATATTGATCTCACACAAAATATTGTTATGAATATTTTGATAAGGTTTTAAGCAAGACAAATCGACAGACGGGATAGAAAGTTATGGGTGTAGGTCGCATCCCAGCATCTTTTTGAATTACTTATCATATTGTCAACACAAAACCCAAAACGTCTTGAAAAATTGACACACATGCAATACGGTTTAACGAATAGTTTCAGTAAAAAAGCACACAAATTGAACGCTGAGCCTAAAAGGTTTCTCAATAGGAAAATTCCAAACGATTCACTTTTTGCAAGAATTCACAATAATCTTCGGGAACATGAAGAGCTGGAGAAAAAGGTCATCTGGTAAATTTTATTACATTGAACGTATGCTAAAGAAAAGATGAAGTTGAGTTAATATACTTATTTAATTATTGACCTGATCCCAAATCCCATCAAACTTGGACAAACCAAACAAATTTTTTTTCTGGGAAAAAAGTATACTTTTATTATTTTTTTTAATTTAACTAATATACATTTTAGCATTCTGATTTATGTTTTTCATTGAAAATTAATAATAATATTGAATTTTGAAAACAAAATTACATACAATTTTGAAAAAATTAGTTTGATTTTTTAAAACTTCTTTGTTGAAATTCCAAGTTTGAAAATAAATTTTTCAAAAAATTTTTACTCCAACAATTTTATTTATAAATTAAGTTAAGAGATGGGCTTCTGGCTTTTCAAACCTATAGCTATTTCATTGCATTGAGTGTGTTACCGCTGTTTTTTAATATTCTTTTGTCTATTTTGAGTATTTTTTTTTTAGGAAATTGCCCCTCTCCCCTAAAAGGGGGAATCAATAGACCTCCCCTTCCCATAAGATTTATTGCTGGTTTTAGCCCAACCTAAATTTTTGCTAGTCGAATAACCCTTTAAAAACCTATGTTGATACGGAGACAAAGAATTAGGGAGTGAAAAATAAAGCATTTTAGTTTTGACTTTTCAAGCAATTTTGGTCTAGGTCTGTTTTGAGATAGATCTGTAATTAATGACCAAAGCGAAAATCTGTTATAAGATTTAAATTGCAATAGTAGGTATTCATTGATATTTGGAATTTCATCGCAGTGTTATTAGATATTAAATCTTCAAATTCCATACTTTGTGGAAAAGCTGAAAATTTCCGTTTAGAATTCAAGAAAACCCAACACGATTTGAGTTACTTTTTATGTTTATTTCTGTTTTGAAAATATACTGCTTATATATATAAATTTATTTAGAAAATCAAATTCTCTTCTTAACTGACGAAAAATAGCATAATAATTTGGATATTGTTTTGATTGATAACGCTTTAAGGCCTTATTTTTAGCATTTTCCAATTTTCTTTTTTTTTATTAAACCATGGTAATTCGAATTTTTGTTTATTTTTGACGATTGGGACAAAACGCTTCAAATTAAAATTATTCTTCAAATTGTAATTAACAATATCATTACGACATGGTTATAAAAAAGAGAAGTTATAATATTCAAAAAGTAAACAAATAGCTTTATGGTGAACAGAATTATTCAGAAAAAAATCAGATAATGTTAGAGAATATTTTACGTCATTATTAATGAATATTAAATCAAGAATTCTATGCAAATCATTTTTGATATTCGATATCGATTCGAGATATCGGGAATCGAATATCAATTTTTACCAACTCACGTACTATTTTTTTGTAGATTTTATTTTTAATGGAAAAAATAACGCGGGATTTTAATAAAAATTTACTGAATGCCGAAAACAATATTTTCTATGAGATGAAATTAATTTAAGAAAATATTTTAAATTTTGTAAAAGATATTTGAGTCGAAAATCAATTTTTACCAAGTTTTAGTAATGTTTTTTTTATAATTTTCTTATTGTTTGTAAAAAAAACTGTCAATTCGATCTTTTCCAAAATATAACTGAATGTTGAAAACAAAATTACTTATGAGATAAAATTATTTTGAAGCACATTATGTATGTATATATAATTTTTAACAATATATTTAAGTCGAAAATCAATTTTGCCCAACTTTTAGTAAAGTTCTTTGGATTTTTATTTTTTGTTAAAAAAATCTCAATTCGATTTATCTCTTATTTTACTGAATGTTGAAAACAATATTTTTTATAATATGAAATTAGTTTAAGCCAATATCTTAAATTTGTGAAAAGATATTTGAGTCGAAAATCAATTTTTACCAAGTTTTAGTAATGTTTTCTTTTTTTTAAGAAAACTATCAATTTTATTTTTTTCAAAATTCTAGCAGATGTCAAAAACGTTATCTGTCGTTGCATTAAATTTTTTGGGCTTTACCATCATTTTTATTCGTAAAATATTCTATTTGACAATTATTTTTGTTCAGTTTTTTTTGTTTTGATTTATAAAAAAACTGTTAGGTAGTTGATTTTATTTTCAAAATTATATCAGTTTGGTATCGCGTCACAATATATGTATACATAATATAAAATTTAATTCAAGTATATAGTGAGATATTTTGGGTTAACCAAATTAAATGCTATCGTAAAAAAACTACCCACGCAATTTTTTGAGAGTCCTCTTTACATCTTTATATATGCATTATTATCTGTATAACAAAATTTGTTTGAAGTCGATATATGTATCTACTGGTTCTTAAGATATGGACGACCAAAAAAGCTTCCCGAACGTACAAACGTACGTACACACGCACACACAGAAATATCTCTAAAAATATTTTATTTAGACTCTAGGGACCTAGTAGTAGTTTCTATGTTTGTGAAATTACTCATTATTTGTGCATAAGTATTGTGTCGAACATTTTACTATTTTTTTATTTCTTATATAAATTTTAGGACTACATACAAGAGTGAAATAGAGAACAAAGAAGTAGATTTTTTTTTTTTTTGAAAAAAAAAGAAGAACTACTTCAATTGAATGTATCTCTGGTCAAGCCACTGCTAAGCTTTTATAAAGATTTCTAAAACTTTGCGAGCTTTACTATGAAGAACATAAATACCGTGCGATGTGTAGCCAGCAGAGATGGCAGAAATGCGATTTTTTTGATTTACTACATTTGTTACGTCTGCTACATAAATGAGGTAGTTAATGTAGTTAAATGTAGTTAACGTAGTTAAATGTAGCAGACGTAGCGGTAGACGTCAAAACGTAGTTTGAAATGTCCATTCAACCACCAAATTGACAAATTGCATCGAAAAGATAACTGTGAAAGTGTGAAAACTGAAAAACTAACTCTCGTCGTCGGCGCCGGTCGCAGAATCGCAGTTCGCAGCTAATCACTTTCATTCAAGTTTCGACGCTTACTGTTGTGTTGTGTAGTGTTGTGAAATCTGAAAACTGAAATTAAGAACAAAAACAATCCTCGAAAAGCATAAATAAGACAATAATAGTGAAGTTATATTATGTATAGTTCAGTGTTTTTCACTCGTTGTCGTTAGTCGTTACTTATTCACTCGTTTTTTTTTAAATTCTTTTTGAAATTTAACGTTTCTTTTGAAGGTAGCACACGTAACAAATGTAGGATAGTAAATGAAACAAATCAAACGTGTAGTTTATCTAATTAACTACACGTAGTTTACCGAGTAGATTACCTGACGTAATCTACTCTGCCATCTCTGGTAGCCAGGAATTAGAACATTAGTTTTTCTCACGTTCAGTGAATCAGCTGAATGACAATAATACGAGTTTATTTATCTTAAATCAAGATAATAATTGAAAAGTACCAATTGACTGAATGACTTAGCTTATCTGACACTACATAAGCTGAGTATTTTTAGTGAGATCGATCAGTAAACATTTTCGTCTGGTCTAGGGTGAACTTGTGGTTGTTTCTCTTTATTTATTGTTTTAGTTTCGTTATTTTTACTTCACGTTGTTTACGAACATGGCTGGAATAGAAGAAACAAAAGATTGGATTGTTAATACAGTTTGGCCGGATATAGTGAAAAATGCAAAACTCAAAAGTGCTAAAAATAAGAATATAAGTAATGAAGAACCACCCACTTTACTGAATGTATCACTCACTCCAATTGGTATAGAAGAGGCGTTCATGTTAACAACTTGCCATAAAATAAAAATAGACTATACGTGCGGTAATGAAGAAAGATCTCTCCACTTAGTAGCTAAGGTAAGAATACAAATTCGAATACGTGAATTTCAAATATCCATACATTTATTGGGTTGTCCATTAGGCATGAGAACAATTATTGTTTTAATAAAACAAACTGCCAATTATATTACATCATACGAAATTTGTTTTGTAGTTTAGTTACACACTTTGTAGTTTTCTATATACCAGACAGAAGTATAGATAGGTAATAAATCATAAATGCGATTTGATCATTTGTTTGTCATAAATATCTGCAATTCCGTTACAATTTTGTGAAATTGTGTGGGTCCTACCTTAATTTATCTACTTACGAAAATAAACAACGGCAACACTTATTGATAGGCAGAACTTTTTTCCATTATTATTTGTTTCATATTTTTTTGGTTATTAGTTTTAAAAAAAAATCTACTTAAAAACTTAACGTATTAAAAAAGCTTACAAATAAATGCAAGTACTTTAATATTTGAATTTAAATAGTAAATAGTATAATAGTAGTTTTTAATTTGAGAAAAAGAAGTACTGTTTTCGATTATGTCTTAATATACATATGTACATTGTACGTAGCTCACAGCTTATTTGAAACAGCAACTAGTTAAATTCTAAAGTTTCAATTTCTTTCAGCCTTAAAAGATTTTTGATAAAAATTTAATTTCATCTGGAAAAAAAACAAATGCATTTCAACAACAGTTTATATTAATAGTATTTTAGGACGTACAAATCCAAAAATAAAAATCTTGATAAATGTATGATCACTGCAAAGCAAAAAAATAATAGTTAATATTTATGGGTGGTAATTTTAATATTTTATTTTTTTTTTAACTTTACTTTGAAAGAGCTTGGAGTTTTTTTAGCATGGATTCAACGAGTTTTTTCGTTACTTTTTTGTTGTACATTTTGTATTTACGGATGTTATTGTCCAACCAAGACCACAAATTCTCAATCACTTTGAAGTCAGGTGGCTGTGCCGGAGGTGTCATTAAGTTCCCAAAGAGTCAGGTCTGCACAATTTGCTGCCTTGTGCTTCGGATACAAATCTAAAATTTCGACAAATACCCAACTTGTTGGCACCTTGAATCAAATTTTTCTTCAAAATTTTGAAGTACACAGTCTTGTCCATGGTACCCTTAATAAACTCTAAACTTCCTACTCTGGCTAAAGACATACATGCCAATACCATTATGCTTCCTCCGATTAGTTGCTTTAAAATGTTCTTTCTTAAGCTCAGTATTTAGCATTCGCCAAATGACATTCCGTCAGAGATAAATTTATATATTTATTTTGGACTCGTCCGCGAAAATGTAACTATCCCAATATTCAGAGTTTTTAGAATATGCTCTTTAGCAAATTTTAGTCGACTTCTTTGATTTTTTTTTGTTTATAAGTGGCTTTCCCAACAAATTCATGTTTAAGAACGCAGTGAGACACGTCTTCCCTAATTCGTGCTGAATCTCTGTTACAATTTCAGTGGCCGATAATTTCCGATGAGCATTAATTTGTCGCACAATCAATCCTTCGTCAGACGGAATTGAAATTTTATTAGGTAAAATTCTTTCCTTATTTCTAACACGATTTTCATTTTTAGGCACTCAAATCAATACAATGTGTTCAATAGATTTTCCACTTTTGTAGTGGTTAATAACTATTTCGTGGACTTCAATTGTTGTTCGGCGACCCATTTTTTAAATATCACACTTGAAATTATGAAAAAATTGATCACAAACAAACTAAAAGTGAGATGTGTATGTATTTTTATTTTGTTACATTAACGGCGGCCGGCGGTTTATTGAAAAATTGGAACTCCATTGAGTTCTAACTGATATCTTTATCAAGTGCTCGAGCGTTAGAACTCTATTTAGATTTCAGGCTTCGATAAAACTTTGATTTATTAGAACTCTAAATTTGAGGGTCTGGGATATTTGAAATCGGTTTAGCAATGTTTTTAATTCTTTGAACGATTTAATGATCAGGTAATATTGTATTATTAAATTTGAAGTCAACGAATTTTTTTAATGTGCAATAATAATAATATATTGTTACAAAATACAGTTATTTACCTGCAATATGTCCATAGGAAATTTATTATTTTGTAGAACTTTCTGTTCATTTCAAAAAACATTTTTCTACATCACCATATAAATACTAGTTCTTGTGACCATAAACTGTTAATATTTGAGCTAAATATGTCAATTGCACTAAGTTTAAAAATTGTTTGGCTTGGCTCAATATGCCAAAAGGATATAAAACCTATTGTTTCAGATTATAACAAGTTATTATATATATAGTGCACACTCCTCTTCATTTAAATAAAGACAGCACAAACATTTTATTAAACTGTTGCCATGTCCAAGGAAATCGTTCCATAACTATTATTATAAGCGGTTAACAAAGCTGCAGAACTCAGAAAAAATACTTTTTTCCAGATTTTATAAAACCAATAAGAAAAACAAGCAGTAAAATCGATTCATTTGAAAAGCTATGAAAACGCCGTTTTCTAAAATTGGAGCCTAGAAGTAAGTCCTAGCACGATTCTATGTAATTGAGCGAAATTTTGTATCATGCTGCTTCATTTCCTAGAAACTCTTATTTCATTGATTCTTTGTAGGAATGTCCATTGTTTTTTAGTGCCATGAGCATAATTAAGTTTAAAATTTTTCGTTAAAAAAAAGAGTATCACGAAAAGTGAATTAATTGTTTGGTTTCGTTTCGCATCGCTTGTACATAAAATATATAACAATCAGAACAATATAGTCGTGAAAACGATTGTGCGCAGGAAATAAATATGATGTATAGATATCCCTATCTTGTTTTACAAATATTAAATATGAACGTTATCATGGCATGAGCAGTTACTATCAAGGGTTACCAAGGGTGTTCCTCCCAGTAAAGTTGTAATAGTTAGTTTATAATTTCATTGTTTTTCATTTTTTTGAGCAACAATTTTTATACAGGGTGTCCCATTAGTGATGGTCCATACTGAATATGTTAACAGGTTAGGTATTGACCTAACAGCATTTGGTAAATTGCCTGTAACGCATCTAACGAATTTCGAGCAACAGTAATTTTAATTAAATTTTGAAGAACCCCTACTTTTATTCGGTTCTCAACTCACCGTGCTTACAAATTATTTTTTTTTGAATGTCAAATGAACAATGTTAGCAAAGAAATAACAATCTATTTAATAAAAGCATTTTATTTGGTTTAAAACCTGCTCTGCATGGTTTCAAATGAGTATGTCTATCGATTTTATCTTATATGTAGGTGTTAAAATTCAAAATTGTTGAAATAAAAACATTAAGTTAGACCCAACCTAGTCGCTTACGGCCAATTTCTTTATGAAGTTCTAAACTAAAATTAAAAACTCGATCTAATTGTTCTCGGTTTATCTTTCGAACTAAGTTTTAAAAAATATTTAGAACTCGAGCATTTCTTCACATCTAATCATATCTTTAGAACTGGGTTTAATTTTGTATTTTTGTGTTCTTGGAATTATATATTTTTGTTGGGTGGAACTGAGTTCTAACGTGTTTTTTGCTGTTTTTATTACTGATTCTGACTCAAAATTCTGACATTTTACAAACAAAATTAAAAATATCTCTCAGTTTTTGTTGGATTTAAGATTTGGTTTTGTTATTCTCACTTTTTTCAAAATAAAAATTCTGTTTTCGTTGTTTATTGGTTTTCGTTTAAGGTTGGTGCTATTATAAAATTATTATTCTTTGATAATTGTATACATGTACACATATTCGTGTTGCACTGAAAATTTTTATTGCAATAAAGATCAAAAGAAATTGTTTCGATTTCATTCTTTGCATTGTTTCTCAAAAACTCGAACCATTCATTCAGATATTAAAGTCCTTATAAAAACTATTATTTTTAAAAGATTCAATAATTTGTTTAGTAGATTCAGCCAAAAGATAGATTATTGTCGAGACAAACAACAATATTCATAAACTTTTATAAAAGTTGAGTTTTTTTAAATACTTCATCAGATGTACATAATGTCAAACCGGCTGTCTTATCTTCTATAAACAGATTTAACCACACTTTTATCTAATCATGTTATTAATGGGAATATTGACTATTGGAGATTGGATGTTGTATTTCTCTTCATAATTTAAATGGTTTTTATATATATTTGTGCAGACCCAATAGTTGTGGTCATTTTAAACACTAATATCTTGAATGTCTTCCCACAATGGGATGTGAAAAATATGTAAAACTAAAATAAAACGCACGATAAGTAAATAGTTTAATGGGTTTAAAAGCATATGTAACTTGTACACTTAGCGTCCAGAAAATTTTACATTATGCATTTCCCTTTTTATGAATTTTTGGCAAACCGTCCATGTTTATATATTTTGTAAAACTATTTTATTACTGCACATTAAATGTCCTTGTGGTCTGAAATGTAATCCAAAACCGGAATGAAATACAAATTAAGCCTTTGAAAGAAGTAAAAACATTGCTAGACCGAGTTCTAATATCCTAGACCCTCCAATTCGAAGTTCTAACTTCTAATACCTTAGAACTTGATGGAGAAATTAGTTTAGCGGCCCAAAGAAAGCACACTTGTGTGTACACCCCAGAACTGACACCCGGCGCTTCATTCCGCCACACACGACACACCAAATTGTACACACACAAAGATCTCTAAGAGGAAAGATTGGAATGGGTGACGTTGAAGCTTTTATTGAAACAACTTGCCGAGAACCGCACTCAACATAGATTCAGATTCAGATGCACATGAAACTGAATAAAAAATTTGCTCGCGCATCCCCATACACATCACACCAAACGAGACACCGACACAGAAAAATCAAAAGCTTCTGATTTTACTCGCTCTGTGTCTGACACCAAAAATCGGTGTCTATTGTCAAGTGTAAACACAAATGTGGTGTCTATGAGCCGCTTTAGAACTCAATCGAGTTTTAAATTTAAGAAAATCCGAGTCTTAGATATTAGAACTTTGTGAAGAAATTGACCCTTAGTATTCAATAATTTTTAGCGAAATTGCAATATTTTTTTACTAAACATTATTTGGACCAACATTGAGATGTTTGCAAATGCCCGAAATCATTAAAAACTAAGATCATTTAGGGACTGTTACTCGAATACTGTTAGGATGCGGTACAGACAAGTTACCAAATTCTTATAGGACATTTCCTGACCTTTCACCACATTCAGTTTGGACTATTATTTAAGCAACACCCTGCATGTTGTTCAGTAAATTTTTCTATCCACTCATGTTTTTAAATGTTTGAAAACTACCTTTGACTAGCGTTATTAGTAATAAAAGTAATAACTAACCTCATTATTAATAGTTACGATCAATTTGAATTTATTAGTATAAACATGTATATCATTGATATTAATCTTAGGCCAGCGATTGTAATAAACAAAAATTATTTATCAATCCAACATACCGTTTTTGTTACTGTTATCAAGGCCGCACTTTTGTTAGTATAAGTACAGTGTGATTGGTATTAGGTGAACTAAAAGGCTAAACCGAGTTGGTTGAATTAATACAAGACAAAATCGTATGGAAGAGGGGGGTCTCTATTTCATCCCGTTTAGGCGGGAAGGTTTAATCTGCTGAGGTCAATTATGAAATAAGTGGATTGCAGCCTTTTTGTTACTTGCGTCATTTTTATCAAACATGACATTACGATCAGTGTTGGGACCTCGCAGAAGCAAAAGAGTGGTAGAAATGATGTCAAAAAGGTGGTAGAAAAGTGGTAGAAATTAAAACCCATTTTTATGTAGTACATAAATCTTATATTCAATAACTTATGAAAAAATACAAAAAATTAAATAAACAATAATTCAGTTCTTTCAGTTTCAAATATCACAATTCACAATAATTAAATTAGTTAGAAAAACTTAAAATTATTTTTTGCTATATACCGCCGGAAAATTTAAATTTTGAAGCATATTTCAGTAATGCTTCCGGAGGATTAAAATTCTGAAAATTTACTGAAATTTCCCTTGCAGCCAAAATGTTGTGAACGCAGGGCCGGCCCAAGCCAAACTTGCGCCCTGTGCAAGATTTGTAGAAAGCGCCCCTTTTTATATTTTTTTTACACATAAACTGATACACAAGCATAAGCCTTTCCCAGATTACCCAGGAGGAGACTTTCAATGCGTTTTTTTTTATTGAGGTATCCCCAGGAGGCCTAAACCATTAAACTAAAACACAGCGAAGAAATGAGCAGAGGGGAAACTTTTAAACTTGGAAACTTACTTTTCTGGCCTTACATTTTGCAAATTCAGAAAAGAGATCATCAAAGTCTAAAGAATTTAATAATTTCTTTTCAATGGACATTATAGATAAACCTACCAATCTCTCTTGAGTCATGGTTGTCCTAAGATAATTTTTAATAATTTTAAGTTTAGAAAAACTACGTTCTCCTGAAGCTACCGTGACCGGCATTGTATTAAGGATTTGGAGAGCAGTTACTAAATTCGGAGCAAAATCTTCAAGGTTTGAACTAAAAATAAAATTTAACACATCTAAACTTGAGCTTTGTGGCGTAACAAGCTGGGATATTACGGTTAACTCTTGAAACAATTCTTCTCCATCTAAATATTTAAAACTACTTTATGTTAAAACATTCTGCAAATTAAGGCATGAAGCACGTACATTTTTATTTTTTAAACATTCGCTTATGTTACTCAAAAATGTAAAATTGATACTATACGTATCAAACCTTTCAAGTATTTGAAAAAAAAAAATCAACTTTGAATCTTTGGTTCGGCTAATATAGTTTCAGGACATTCATCAGCATAAAGTATTTTTCTCCGTTGAGATCGCAATGATGAAGCTACAAGAAACATATTTGGTATTTCTAGGGAACTAGCAATACGCTCGGTTAATTGAACATACCTACTCATTAAATTTTTCATCGGAATGCATTAAAATCAAACTGTTTTTTGTATTTTCTAAAACTGTTATGCCAGTTGACAGATTAACGGACGGACTTTGCATATATTTACTAGTTTAATTTATATTTTCTAAAATATCAAACCAAATTAGCAGGCAGGAAATAAATGTAAAATCAAAAATTTTATTTCCTAACGATTCTGCAATGTTTTTTGCCTCTAGATTTCTTAATTCTATAGGGCTTCATATATTTCTTGAACTTGAAAAAAAGTTAAACAAACATTGAATTGTATCGAAAATTTTAACTGCATAAAATGAGAACCGAGCAGCATCATTAACCACTAAATTTAAGGAATGCGGGCAACATGGAACCAAAAATGCTCTTGGTTCCAGGGTTCGAATTCGATTCTGAACACCCGCTTCTTTTCCTTCCATATTCGAACCATTATCATAACTTTGGCTTTGACAGTTACTTATTAAAATTTCATTTAATTCAAGCTTGTCTAAAATCAACTGAGTTAGTCACATTCCGGTCTTGTCACAAAATACGTCACTTCTATTAAAAACTGATAGCTATTTATTTAATAATAATTAACCAACAAAGCGAAAAAACAATCGAAACAATCTGCATTCTGCACCAGACTAGATATACATTAAAAGTAGCCGTTACAACAGTCATTAACTTTCAAAAAAAAAACTGCCTGTGCAAGAACAATAATTCGACTCCACATAGAATCATCCCTCTTTAACTTTTAAGCTCTATGCTCCTTTTCCATTCTATTAAAAATTTCATCTCCTGTAATCAGGCACTTAACTCTTACACAGTGTGCAAGTGCAATAAGAAAACCTGCACGCTCTGACCCATATGATTCCGTATGAATAAGTTTTTTTTAAATATCTCCCATGTTAGTTTCGATACTCAGTGTGCAAAAAAGAAAACTTGCACATCAATTGACCATACCTACCTACATACATACCTAATTTCCAAATATTTCACCCTGTTCATACAAGAGAAAAAATCTCAACACAAAAAAGTTCCATGCAAGAGAAAAAACGAAAAAATCTCAACACAAAAAAGTTCCATGCCACCTCAAATGTGCAAGATATATTTCATGCACACCGAGTCCCAAAATTAACATAGAGAGTATGACGAAGCAAAATACTTATTCATATCGAATCGTATGGGCTAGAACGTGCAGGTTTTGTATCACGCACCGTACCTGAATGTGAGTTCTCATCTACAAAAAAAAACAACAAAAAAAAATGCCTCAGAAAAAAGAGAGCAGATAGGTTGCTGTGCTACCTTCTAGTCTTCTACTACAAATCAAAGACACTCCATATATTTTTGTTGTTATTTTTTTTTGTAGATGAGAACTCACATTCAGGTACTGTGCGTGATACAAAACCTGCACGTTCTAGCCAGTATTGCCCCCCTACTACAAATGTAGCGTTTTTGCTACATTATTTTTCCAAAAAAACACACTACGTACATTTGTAAAAAAATTGCAAAACACTACAATTTCATTATATCAGAAAATACAAAAAAAATATTAAAATAATTGATATCGAACATTGTGTTTGACCCTTAAATTCTCAATAAGGACTTTTTTGTGTAAACGCAGATCCTTCAAAATAAAATCCAGGTTCCACGATCCAAACTTCAAACTGACAGTTCAGTATTTGTTTTCTTTCATTTGTTATACTATCTTCTCTTTTCTTTTGGAAACTTGCTGAAATTGGAATTGTACCGTTTTATTTTCTGTTTTGAATGTAATATTGTCTGCTCGTGTCTTCGTTGCAAAAATTTTTGTTTTCTGGCAATTTATACTCCAACTTATAATTTAACAATGAAAAGATTTTTTCAAACGCTTCCAAAGCAGAAGTAAGTATGAAGCTCTTTTAAATAATAATAAAATTTTAACAAGGTTTGATATTTTTAGAAAAAATGAATCAAGACAAATTGAAAATGTTGACGGTTGTTGTGAATCTTCAGGAGTTACTACGACAGAAGACACCAGAAAATATCAAGCAAAAGAAAAGCCAGATCAAATGTAATATTTTTGTTTTTATCGAACGAAAACAAGGTACCTTCAATTTACTACTACCTATATTTTTTTTTTGTAGGCAAAATCAAGAAAAACTAATAGAAAAACAGACCTATCGTCAAAAATATAGGAAAGTATGGGAGGCCGATTTTCCATGGCTTAAGTCTATTGAAGAGATGTCATTTTGTATTCTATGCAATAAAACTCTTTCAAACAACATTAGACATTTGAAAAGACATGAATCTTCCTCCCTCCATATGCATAAAGTCAATACAAAAAATGAAGTAAAACCCATCCAAAATATGTTCGCAACAATAACTGATGACAATTATTCGAAAACCAGGGACGAGATAAAGTGTATTATGTATTGCATACAACACAATCTCTCATTGCGTTTAATGGATTCTTTACCCGATCTTTTGAAATCAGTTTGCACTGATTCGTCTCATGCTAAAGCCTTAAAATGTGGAAGAACCAAAACCACTTCTTTTATTAAAACTATTATTGGACCATATTCGAAAACTGAACTATGCTCGGTGTTAAAATCAGAAAAATTTGCATTAATTATAGATGAAACAACTGATATTGCAACAGAAAAATTCCTTGTATTAGTGGTAAGATATTTTTGTGTTAAGAACAATAAGGTTATTGACAGATTTTTTGGTATGAAGCAGTTGATTCAATCAAATGCTAAAGAGATTTTTGAGGTAATTGTAAAAGAATTTGAGAATAATTCTATTCCTTTTCTAAATTTAATTGGTTTTGCTTCAGACAACGCATCTGTAATGCGGGGGGTTATAAATGGAGGTGAAACTCAACTCAGATCTCTTAATAAAGATTTGTTTTCTGTTGGCTGTACATGTCATTTAGTTCATTTGTGTGCAAGTGGATCTTTGAAAAATATTCCAAACATTGAATCTTCTGTCAAGAAAATTTATAATTATTTCAGTCACAGTTCACAAAGACAATGTGATTTTAATACATTCCAAAAGTCTTTTAATATCCAAGAGCATAAGATTTTAAAACATTGTCCAACTCGGTGGCTTTCGCTATTACATTCCATAGACCGAATACTAGAGCAATACCAGGCTCTAATTCACTACTATCACTCTTGCTTCTTTTGAACGAAAATCACTCGATGCCGATACAATTTTAGAATTTCTAATATATACTGAAAATCGTCTATATCTTTTCTTTCTTTCTTTTATTTTAAAAAAACTCAATAACTTAAATAAAATTTTTCGAAGTGAAGGTACTAAAGTACATTTGATATATAAAAGCTTAAAAGCTTTTTTGCTGGAAATTTACAAATACTTTTGTAAACCAGATATTATTTCAATTGACTTAAACTTTAGAAGTGAAATTCATCACTTGCCATATTCATCTATAGGGTGATTTTTTTGAGGTTAGGATTTTCATGCATTAGTATTTGACAGATCACGCGGGATTTCAGACATGGTGTCAAAGCGAAAGATGCTCAGTATGCTTTGACATTTCATCATGAATAGACTAACTACTAACGAGCAACGCTTGCAAATCATTGAATTTTATTACCAAAATCAGTGTTCGGTTCGAAATGTGTTTCGCGCTTTACGTCCGATTTATGGTCTACATAATCGACCAAGTGAGCAAACAATTAATGCGATTGTGACCAAGTTTCGCACTCAGTTTACTTTATTGGACATTAAACCAACCACACGAATGCGTACAGTGCGTACAGAAGAGAATATTGCGTCTGTTTCTAAGAGTGTTGCTGAAGACCGTGAAATGTCGATTCGTCGCCGTTCGCAGCAATTGGGTTTGTGTTATTCGACCACATGGAAGATTTTACGCAAAGATCTTGGTATAAAACCGTATAAAATACAGCTCGTGCAAGAACTGAAGCCGAACGATCTGCCACAACGTCGAATTTTCAGTGAATGGGCCCTAGAAAAGTTGGCAGAAAATCCGCTTTTTTATCGACAAATTTTGTTCAGCGATGAGGCTCATTTCTGGTTGAATGGCTACGTAAATAAGCAAAATTGCCGCATTTGGAGTGAAGAGCAACCAGAAGCCGTTCAAGAACTGCCCATGCATCCCGAAAAATGCACTGTTTGGTGTGGTTTGTACGCTGGTGGAATCATTGGACCGTATTTTTTCAAAGATGCTGTTGGGCGCAACGTTACGGTGAATGGCGATCGCTATCGTTCAATGCTAACAAACTTTTTGTTGCCAAAAATGGAAGAACTGAACTTGGTTGACATGTGGTTTCAACAAGATGGCGCTACATGCCACACAGCTCGCGATTCTATGGCCATTTTGAGGGAAAACTTCGGAGAACAATTCATCTCAAGGAATGGACCGGTAAGTTGGCCACCAAGATCATGCGATTTGACGCCTTTAGACTATTTTTTGTGGGGCTACGTCAAGTCTAAAGTCTACACAAATAAGCCAGCAACTATTCCAGCTTTGGAAGACAACATTTCCGAAGAAATTCGGGCTATTCCGGCCGAAATGGTCGAAAAAGTTACCCAAAATTGGACTTTCCGAATGGACCACCTAAGACGCAGCCGCGGTCAACATTTAAATGAAATTATCTTCAAAAAGTAAATGTCATGGACCAATCTAACGTTTCAAATAAAGAATCGATGAGATTTTGCAAATTTTATGCGTTTTTTTTTTTTTAAAAGTTCTCAAGCTCTTAAAAAATCACCCGATATGTACTTCGGATTTAGTTTTGAAGAATTTTGCTCAAGTAAAAATATTGAAAACAATATCTAAGAAAAAGTCAAACGCCAACTATGCCAATACTATGTACAATTGTGTGAACAACTTCATTAGAGATTTGACTTTCAAAATGACAACAAGACTAGATATTTAATTTTGTTAGACCCCTTTGAGATTGCTAAAGGTGAAATTCCGTCCATTATGCCACTACTGAAAAATTTCCCATTTTATTGTGAATAAAGTAAAATTGTATTAAATGATGGATTTAGATTAGTTATTGGTTCAAAAGAAATTTTAGAGGAATTCTATCATGAAGATATCGTGCAATTTTGGATTAATTTAAAGAAAGCCAACAATTTTGAGGGAATGGCAGCATTTGCAAATTTATGCACTTACATGCTAACACTATGTAGTTTGCCTCATAGCAGTGCAACTACAGAAAGGTGCTTTTCGAGCCTCAACATTATTAAAGACGATTTGAGAAACAATCTTAATGTCTCCACTATAGATGCAATACTGCAATCAAAACCATTATTAAGGGATGTCGAAGGCGTTTTTAACCCACCCGCTTCATTAGTAACATACGCTCGAAAATTTTCTTACCACGACGCAAGGCATTATATAAATCAATAAATATACATTAAAAAGGTTTTATTTTTAACCGATTTATGTATATTTAGCTTCATGAAATTTATGATTACCTGATTACATTATTTATTTTAATTTTAAACTGTATTGAAGTTATAGTTTTCTTTGTTAATTTCGATGAATAATTTTATTAAAAGATTGAATTATCGTTTAAATGTTATTTTTATTTAAACAATAAGGATGACCTTTTCAAAAAAGCAAGGTTGCAACTTGCACTACATTTTGAATCCGCTACGCTACATTTTGTACCAGTTGGGGGGGCAACACTGGTTCTAGCACATACGATTCGATATGAATAAGTATTTTGCTTCGTCATACTCTCTATGTTAATTTTGGGACTCGGTGTGCATGAAATATATCTTGCACATTTGAGGTGGCATGGAACTTTTTTGTGTTGAGATTTTTTCGTTTTTTCTCTTACATGGAACTTTTTTGCGTTGAGATTTTTTCTTTTTTTCTCTTGTATGAACAGGGTGAATGGTGAAATATTTGGAAATGAGGTAGGTAGGATTTTTAGTTCTGCGATATCTTGAGTTAAATTTTCATTTAATGCAACAATGAAATTGATGTTAGTTAGTGCGCAAGAGATAACTTAGGACAGTTGTGATGTGATGGATGTTTTTTTGAGATTATTTTAAGAATGTTTGTTGTTCAAAAAATGGCAAATAGTAGTACATATTTGTTTGCGCAAGATCAGATTACATTTTCTTGCTCCTGGCAATGCGCCCTTAGAATTCTGCGCCCTGTGCATTTGCACATCTTGCACATATGCTTTGTCCGGCCCTGTGTGAACGGTTTTAGTTTTTAATTTATTTCTTTTTTAATTTTTTATATTTTTTAAATCTGAAAATTTGCGTTCAGCAGCAGCGCTGCTATGCGGTAAGCAACAAAGCTCCAACATAAAGGAAGATATGTTTTCAAAAATTAAATTGTACATTCCGTCTTTTAAGTTTTTTATCAAAAGCCATTGTGAAACAATGTCATCAGTTTTAAAAATTTGGAATAATTGATTTTCTCCAACTAATTTTCTCCACTCATTATTAATTAACTCTAGTTCTGAGTTATTTATAGTTGGTGAAAAATGTGTCGTGAGACCTAAAACTGATGGCATTGTTCCATCAATGACGTTTTTCGGGTTTAAATATTTGAAAAATTTTAGTTCATCGTTTGAAAGGTTAAACCTTTCTCCAATTTGAACACATAATTCAATATAATAGCTGCACATAACTTTTCGTAGTTGCATTACATCTTGTTCAAAAATATCATTTTCAAGTAAGTACCTTTCAAAGTAAAGGCCAAAATACATTTGAGAATATGGTAAATAGTTTTCACTGTTTTTTATATTTGGGTTTACATTAATATTTTCTGGTTTTACAAAATTTTTCATTAAATTTAATTTTAATGTAGTCATACTTTCGAATATCAAGTGTATTTTTGTGTTCTCAGATTGAAATGTTTTATTTAACTCGTTTATAATTTTAAGATTTATTGACAAAAAATTTAAATATACTAAATTGTCTTTGTTTTTTAAAAAAATAAAAATTTGTGAAGCCTTAGAAGAAGGTTTTTCAAATGCGAGCAAAATAAAGTAATGAAACAAGGGATGCCACTGCTCTATAATTCGGTTTATGACCATTTCCATTGAAAACCAACGAGTTTGGCAAACCTTTAAAATTTGGTGTTCATTAACCCCAAGTGCTTTTTGGAAGGTAAGGAAATCCTATTGTTTTTTCGCACTGTGGCAAAAATAGAAATAGATATCCCTTATTGATTTCTCTATTTGCCCTGGTAAACATTTAGCAGCATAAGTGGAGCACAAACTCAAATTATGGCAGGTACATCCAATGGTAAAAATATTAGGTTTAATATTTTTTAAACGTGAGGCTACACCGCTTAATGAACCTGTCATAACAGCAGCATTGTCTGAAGCGAATCCTATCATATTTTGAATGGGAACATTGAAATGATTTAATGTTTCTACAATTTTATTGTAAATTGATTCGGCTGTTGAGTGTTGAGTCCTCTAGCTCAAACAACCCAAAAAACTTGTCTCTTACTGACCCCTCAACTGAATCAAAATACCTCACAAGAACAACAAGACACTTTTTTGATGAAACATCTTACATCAGTGCTTTCATCTCCAAAAAAAACTCCAAACTCCAAACTCTAAAATCCAAAACTCCAAAGATAATAAATTAGTGGATTAAATACTTGGAAAAATTAAATGAAACTTCTTCGTTGATAATATTCATCTATCTGTGGCAAAAGTAAACAATCTATTTTATACAGAGATTAGGTTAGGTTAGGTTAAAGTGGCTGTTGGTTGGGACATCCAACACACTTAGACCAAAGTATGGTCCATTGTGATACCACATGGATCAGTTAATCAGCTTAACTCGTTGAACCAATTGGAGCTTCGAATGAAGCGTAGGAGACAAGTAATGTCTGAATTTTTTAGATCGCTGGTATCGTTAAAGTAGTAGTCTCCAAGGTGGATTCTACGTCTGTGTGATAAGGCAGGGCATGTGCACAGAAGATGAGAGATTGTCTCCTCTTCTTCTTCGTCCATGCAACTCCTACAAAAATCATTTGCAGGGGCTCCAAGTCGAATAGCATGCCTTCCTATTAAGCAGTGCCCAGTCAGGACACCTATAACGTAGCTAATGTGCAATCTACTCAGAGAGATTAATTATTTTGAGCGCCTGGCGCTAAGAATAGGCCAAATTAGTTTTGTTGCGACACAGATGGTGGTGTTATTCCACCTGAGGTTTGTTTTCTCTATGGTGTCTTGCTTTAGCATAAGTTTACATGTAGCTAGAGGGATACCTATGTTAGCATTATGAGCCAGCAGAGGTAAAGTTGTTCCGCTTTTTGCAAGTTCGTCAGCTTTGCAATTTCCTGGAATGTCTCTATGGCCCGGCACCCAGAGAAGGTGAATGTTGAACTGTGTAGCCATCTCCGTAAGAGATGATCGACAATTTAGGGCTGTTAATGAGTTTGTGGAGACAGAGTCTAGGGACTTTAACGCGGCTTGGCTATCCGAGAAGATGCGTATATCATTAGTTGATATAACGTTTTCTCTAAGCCAGGATAGGACTTCTTTTATAGCCAGGATTTCAGCTTGGAACACGCTACAATGATCGGGTAGACGAAAAGAGAGACTTAAGTTTAGTCTATCTGAGTATACGCCTCCACCAACCCCATCCTCCGTTTTTGATCCGTCTGTATAGAAGTTTATAGGACCATCGTTCAAAAATGATGTATTCTCCCAAGAAGACCTGGGAGGTATAGTCACTTTGAAGCTATAGTTATTAAGCTGAGGATGGGGTATGGTGTAGTCAATATTACTGTTTATAGTTCTGAACGAGTTCAAAATAGTGGTGTGGCCAATTCCATTATTGATCAACAGAGAGGAGGCTTGAAGCCGTATGGCAGTGTTAGCGGCTGTTTGCTTGCTGAAAATGTCTAGCGGTATAAGATGGAACAGAACATCTAGTGAGGCGGAGGAGGTGGAGCGAAGTGCTCCTCCCATACACAGGCAGGCTGTTCGTTGGACTTTGCTGAGTTTATCGCGATTTGTCGCTGTATCTAGCGCCGTCCACCATACCGCTACTCCATAAGTAAGGATCGGTCTTATGACCGAGATGTATAGCCAGTGTGTAATGCGGGGCTGTAGGCCCCATTTATTACCAATGGCCTTTTTACAGGAGAACAGGGCTACTGTTGCCTTGTTTATTCTCTCTTGAATATTAGGTTTCCAACTTAATTTCTTATCTAAAATGAGACCCAAGTATTTTGCTTGTTCAGAGAATTTAAGTGGTACACCGTTTATGAGGGGAGGGTCAATGTGTGGGACTTTGTATTTCCTTGTGAAGAGGACAAGGTCGGTTTTTTGTGGATTAACGCCTAGTCCACACCGATTAGCCCATCTGGTGAGCTTATTTAAAGCGTTTTGTAAGAGGCCTTTTAGTATATTGGGATGTTTACCCGTTACCGCAATAGCAACATCATCCGCATAGGCAAACACTCTACATCCCTCTCTTTCTAGAGTAATTAGTAATTCATTTATTACTAAGTTCCAGAGGAGAGGGGATAGGACACCACCTTGTGGCGTACCTCTACTGACACCCCTTGTGTAGTAAAATCGCCCAGTTTCGAATTGATAATCCTGCTTATCAGCATTTGATTAATCAATTCGCTGATCGACTTATCTACCTTCAGAGATGTCAATACACGTGCAATTGCAGATGTGTCGACATTGTTAAATGCACCTTCTATATCTAAGAAGGCAACTAAGGTGTACTCTTTATGATGGAGGGAATATTCGATTGTACGTACTATACTGTGTAGAGCCGTTTCAACTGATTTCCCTTTGTTGTAGGCGTGTTGAGCCTTTGAAAGGAGGGACTTATCAATACTTGCCCTTAAGTAGATATCGATCAAACGTTCAAAAGTTTTGAGAAGGAATGATGATAAGCTGATAGGTCTTAGGTCTTTAGGGTTAACGTGGCTGGATTTTCCGGCTTTTGGAATAAAAACAACTACAGAGATTAGACAACTATATAAGATCTGTACAAGGAAGATCACACAACAGCAACACAGAGAAAAAGAAAGATAACTGAGGTGAAAAAGTGCATGGGAGAAATCCATCATAGCGATTTTATATGCTGTTGTGTTTGTGGAGTGGACGCGTGGAGTTGTAGTCGTATGCGTATGGTATATGGTAGAAGGTAGAGTTTAATGAAAGGTGAACGGTGAGTTGCTAAAAGTGGTAGAATTTTCTTTTTAGGTGGTAGATTTTCATGAACACCAAAAAGTGGTAGAAATACCACTTAAGTGGTAGAAGTCCCAACACTGTACGATGGTAGAGAAGTCGAAAAAATTGGTTATGTCCTACAGTCCAAACCATTGGAGGTTAAAATTGGAATTGGAAATTCGAATTTTCTAAAAAACGAACCCATAGATTTAATAAATAATTTCTAAAAATATTTTAAACTGAAACTGACAAATTGTATGTATAAAACTTACTTACTTACTTAAGGTGGCGCTACAGTCCGGGGCGGACCTGGGCCTCAACCAACATGCGTCTCCAGCCAGCTCGGTCCCTAGCTAGCTGTCTCCAGTTTCGCACGCCAAGTTGGTTGAGGTCTTCACCCACCTGAGTGCGCCACCTGAGTCGCGGTCTTCCTCTACTGCGCCGTCTCTCGGAATTGGATTCGAAGACCTTCCGGGCTGGAGCGTTGATGTCCATTCGCTCTACATGACCCAGCCATCTAAGCCGTTGGACTTTTATTCTGCTAACTAGGTCAGTGTCGCTGTACAGCCCGTACAGTTCGTCGTTATATCTTCTCCTCCATTCTCCATCTATACGTACGGGACCAAAAACCACCCGAAGAATTTTTCTCTCGAAGAATCCTAAGACGTTCTCATCTTTCTTTGAGAGGGTCCAGGCCTCAGCGCCATAAATGAGAACCGGGATGATGAGTGTCTTATAGATGGTGATTTTAGATGCTCGAGAGAGGGCTTTACTTCTCAATTGCCTTCTAAATCCAAAGAAGCAGCGATTTGCAAGGGTTATTCTTCGTTTGATTTCAGCGCTGGTGTCGTTTGACAGGGATTCCAAAACTAGACATTGCTCTGTAGAGCTCTTCCCTATGGATGCTGTCATACGCGGCTTTAAAATCGATGAAGAGATGGTGAGTATCGACTTTGTATATGAAATTCATAATACTCTCATGGGCATAAACTTTTAGGGCCACCGGATGCCGTCGTTGGCGGTAGTATCGAAAAAGGGATAAATTTCGGGGGAGCGAAAGAAAAATATTATTTCCATTCCCATAAGCAGCCAGCAGAATAAGGAGCTCAGTTAATTTAGCAGCCAAAAAGTCGACACAATTTCATTCATTCTATTTGAGTCTATCCTTGTATATGTTTTCATATACTAAGCTTCCATATGAAGGTCGATGAATTTGTTTTTGTCATTTCTTTATATCAATGCACTTTTATATGGAAAACGGCAATGTCTCAATATTGTGTAATAAGGGGATGAATGAAATTTGTGTATGCTTACATCAGCTGTTCAGGATCTTGTACCGATTTATGTTTTTATTTACATTCATGACTCTGCTTCTCCTTGTGTTAATCTTTGTATATGAAAAATGGTTGTATTATGTATACGAAGCTACGATGCAATTTTTGTGAAGAAGAAAAATATTGGGATAGTTATACGTTTGGTTATAGTTATGTATATTTTGGCTGGTGGGTATTTTGCTTTTATTTGGCTTTAAGTTTTCTGCAATAGGTACTTGAAGATTAGATTTGTTTGACCTTTAAAGTTTTTTTTGTAGATAAATATTAATTGGTAGGTGATTTTTTTCAGGATGTGGGTTTGATTTTAAATTCAAATCTTAGATATAAAAGATATTGGTAGGTAGGCAGGTAATTTATGAAATTTCATAGGTAATTCCTACTAGTATCCGGACAGTGCGATAATATCCTTACACTTAGCACTTTGTTTGAGATTAGTAGATAGGTAGGTACCTATGTAGTTTAAAATAAAAACAAAAATGAATTCTTTATGTTGGTTCAGATAATTTGAATAATTTGATATAATTGAAATTTGCTTATTTTATTTATGATCCAATCCTCCTTTTGTTTTATCATTTTTAATAAATAAATGTAAACAATAAAGCTGGGACCTTAGCCATAAACAACAACAACAAATTTAGTTTATATTTAGGTAGGTAGGTAGGTAGGTAGGTAGGTAGGTAGGTATATGTTGTTTGCTGTGGTAGGTAGGTACCTTTAATACAATTTTGTCAGCTCTTCTATTTTAAGATGTGTGACTTTTAGGAAAAAAAAACTGTCAATTTTATTTTTCTCAAAATTTTACCAGTTGTCAAAAACATTATTCTTCGTTGCATAAAATGGTTTTGGAGATGAAATCATATTTTAGTCGTAAAATTTTCGAGGTGACAAATTTTTTTTTCAGTTTTTTTGATTTATAAAAAAACCGTTAATTAGATTTTTTTCAAAAAATAAACTTGTATGGTATCACGTTACAATTTATAATATAAAATTTAATTCAAGTCTCTAGCGTTATTGGTTCATGAGATATTTAGGGTTAACCAAAATGTTCACCTTTTTTTAAACTGCTATGGTAAAAATAACACCCACGCAATTTACTTGAGAGCCCTTTCTGCATCTTTCTGCCTTAATATCTGTATAACAAAATTTATTTTAAATCGATATCTCTTCTGGTTCTTGAGCTATGGACGACGAAAAAAACGTCGCGAACGTACGGACGTAATCTTTTATTTCGACTCGGACCTTGAAACGTCGAGAAATGTCAAAATTTTCAATTTGACAAATCGGACCCATTACAATAACTTCCTATGGGAAGTTAAAAATACAGGAAATATTTTAAATAGTCTTGGTTTGTCAATTGAACTGATTCGTTCTAAAATTGCCTCAACCTCCTACACGAAGAGACATAAACCCCCATTTCGGTAGTCAAAAGTGCACGTACCTACATATATTTTAAAACAGTAGTAAAACGTTATGTTTATTTCAAATTTATAGAAAAATTACTCCTAAGTTAAAAACTTTGCTCTGGCATACAAAAATTGGATTTGCTAGAATTTAGATATCTTAAGACTGAGACAAATTGCATCAAATTTATTTAAGTACAATTACAAAGTCTAATACTTCTCTAAAAATAAAGATCCAAATAAAGTCTTTAACCTTATTAAAAGTAAACATTTGCTTATACCCTTGATCATTCAAAATTGTTGATAGGAAGGTCCTTCTTTTAATAAATACCTACCTACATATATCATAAGAACTTACAGGCAAAAGTATGTTTCAAAATTTGTCCTTGAAATACTTTTTTGACCGGAAGTTATAACTACCTACTTTATAAACTGAAAGATAGGTAGATATGTGTTAATTTTTAAAACAAAAAAATTTAAAAGTTCATCATCCCATTTAAAAAATTCACTACCATTAAAAAACGTCCAAAAATTAAATATCCATCTTTTCATTATACCTAAGTTGTCAACAATTTTGTAACCAGCTTTTAAATAATTGTATTAGGTAGCAATTATTAACAAATTTATTTATTTAAACAAAATTATATTTCTAAGACTTTGAAAATTTAAACTTCTTTATGCTCGATTTGAAACCAAATTGTAAGAAAGGTTTAGGCGATCAAATTGTTTAAATTTATTAGCTAGCTTAATCTATTATTGGATAAGAATACCTACAATACCTACATATTTACTTGTCTATAATAGTTCAAGTTATAATTCCCTAATACAATCCTCAAATCATCAAAAATATAAAATCTCAACCAAGAATATAAAATTCCTACACGAAATCGCAATTCACCTGCTTTTGTCTTATCATCTTTATATAGAAAGACTACCGTTTTGCGTATGCTTTGTATATGAAAACATATACAAGGATAGACTCAAATAGAATGAATGAAATTGTGTCGACTTTTTGGCTGCTAAATTAACTGAGCTCCTTATTCTGCTGGCTGCTTATGGGAATGGAAATAATATTTTTCTCTCGCTCCCACCAAATTTATCCCTTTTTCGATACTACCGCCAACGACGGCATCCGGTGGCCCTAAAAGTTTCTGCCCATGAGAGTACTATGGTTTTCATATACAAAGGTAACGATTTGAAGCTCCTGGGTTTTTTCCAAGATCTGCCGTAGTGTGAATATTTGGTCGATAGTGGACTTTCCTGGTCTGAAGCCACGCTGATAAGGACCTATCAGGTTGTTGACGAACGGCTTCAGACGTTCACATAATACGGCAGAAAGGATCTTATATGCAATGTTAAGGAGACTGATGCCTCTGTAGTTGGCGCAATTTAAAGGGTCTCCTTTTTTATGTATCGGGCAAACTATGCTGAGATTCCACTCATCGGGCATGCTTTCTTCCGACCATATTTTGCAGATGAGTTGGTGCATGCTCCCTACCAAGTCATCGCCTGCTGTTTTAAATAGTTCGGCAGCGATGCCGTCAGTTCCAGCAGCTTTGTTTGACTTCAGTTTAGATATATGTAGCTAATCTTCACTTCGTCTAGGTCGGGTAGGCGGAATTGTTGATCTGCGTCGCCTAGGTTGAGTGGTTCTATCTCCCTTACAGCGGAATTCGGTTCGTCATCGCCGTTAAATAATTTGGAGAAGTTGTCTTTCCATATTCTCAACATAGACTGTGGTTCTACTACGATGTTCCCCTGATCGTCTTTACAGGCCTCGGTTCGTGGCTGGTACCCTTGGGAGGTTTTTTTTTACCTTTTGGTAAAATTTACGAACCTCATTCCTGTTGTAACATCCCTCTATCTCCTCGATCGCGCGTTTCTCATGTTCTCCTTTTTTCCATCTAAGAAGCCGGTGTTCCTCTCTCCTCTTCTGCTCGTAGAGCTCTGATCCTTCTGTGCAGCGCCATTTTGTATGCCTCTTGTTTCGCTGCGTGCGCCTGCCGGCATTCGTCGTCAAACCAGGGGTTTCGCTGTTGTGGCCGTGTGAAACCTAGCACTTCAGAGGCGGCATCTCTGATGGCTGCAAGTCAATGTTGCCACTGGTTTTCAATGCTTAATGCAGGCAGCATAGGACTCCTTAAGAGGTTACTAGAGACTCGATCGGAAAAGGACATGGCAGTCTCTTGCGATTGTAGCCGTCTAACGTCGAAACTTCTCACAGTACTTCCTTGTTTTGGCTTGGACCGGAATATCCGTAGCTGTACCTTGGCTACAACGAGGTAGTGGTCCGAGTCAATGTTGGCCCCTCGGAATGTTCGGATATCCTGTATACTGGAGAAGTGTCGTGCGTCGATCGCAATGTGGTCAATCTGGTTGACCGTTGATTGAACAGGAGATTTCCATGTCCCCTTGTGGATATTGAGATGTGTGAACTGCGTAATAGCTACCAGAACGTCTCGCCCGCAGCGAAATCGATTAGCCTGAATCCGTTGTCGGAGGTAGTGTCGTGCAGGCTTTATCTCCCGATTGTGCCACCAAAGATGTCTGCTCTTCCTAGCTTGGCATTAAAATCTCCTAAGACAATTTTAATATGTCTTGTCCAAGAGCTCGAAGAATATGTCTTTGGTGTCTTCATCTTTCTCCTCTGTTAGGGCATGCGCGCATATTAGGCTTATGTTGGCGAATTTAGCCTTGATGCGGATTGTCGTGATGCGCTCGCTCACACTGTTGAAATTCAAGACTTTTTGCCTGAGTCTAGTTCCAACAACAAATCCACACCCAAATAGACGCTGTCTTTGTTCTCGGTAGCAGTCTTCGTAGTATACATCGCAGTCTTTTAGTTTGCGTTTGCCCGGTCCATCCCATCGCACTTCTTGGATGGCGGTAATATCTGCCTTGCAGCAGTTGAGGGCTTCACTAATTGTTCGGCTGCACGTGGTCTGTTAAGGGACCTAACATTCCACGTACAGATCTGAAGTTCGTTGTCCTTCTTATTTCGTTTGCTTGGGTTGTCAACAGTGAATCCGTCCGTATCCGAGGCTTGTTGGTGCTTCGCAACTAGATGATTTTTTACGTGGTCAGGAAGTCACCCCGACGGCACAACCCCCAACCTGGAGGGCCAGATCCTTAGTATAACTCCAAGGACGGGGAGCCGGATAAACCGCTCCTTATAGGCCTGGACTCCGAATAAGTCGTAGAAGCCCTATAAGGTGTCCACTAAGTAGTTCAAACCTTACTGGAACTGTAGGCGCCACCGTTGATTTCATCTCGAGAATTCGTCCGCTGCCGTCTGGATAAGGAGTATAAAAACTTAATTTAAAAAAATCGCTCTTAGACTTTGTTTACCAATATAGCACTTATGTTTTAAAATTTAACAAAATTACCTACAAAAAAGTTTGTCTTTAAAAATTTAAATTCTATTTTATTTTATTTATTAAAGTCTTTAATAAATTTTCAAAAAATAAATTTAATAAATAAAATAGAATTTAAATCTTTTAAAGACAAAATTTTAAAACAAAAAAACAAAGTCTTTCGATACAGAAGCGAGTTTCATGCGACCCAGTCGTGCACTTTATTTTTAATGCATACCATAATGGTTTTGAATAATAATAAAAAACAATAAATTTGTATTAACTAAATCTCATCTTTTTTATATTGAGGCATGTCTTTAACTTTTAATTTAATGTTTGAATAGAAACTATGGTTTGTCTTGCAAAAATATGTCGCAAAATTTATCACATCATTATATTTTATCTCGAATAACATTCTTCTATTAATTCATGTATTAATAATGGATTTAGTAATGAAAAATAAATGTGTAGAACTAGTCTTACCACTACAGGCGCTAAGTTTAAGGGCGGGAGCGGGATTTCAATAAGATATCTGTTATCTAAGGCCATGTTTGAAAAAATAAAGTTGAATACAATTCTTATCCTATACATTCCATAAATAGAATTGGATAGTAAAATAATTGTTTTGATAAGATTAGAGTTATGGAAAATTTTTGTTAGATTAGTAGCAATTTTTTACTAAACTGGTACATTCAATTAATTTAAAAAATTAAAAATGTTTAATTGATTGATCGATAATCAAGGAAAGAAACAAATCGACCAGACAGGGTTTACGATTTAGGGAGCATGTCAACGCCTAATACCCTATTAATTAATTGACAGCAATCACGTCTTGTTTGGCAAGATCTGAACTTTATCAGAATTTAGTTAAGTCTTGCTTTTAATACAGACAGTGTTCTGTTCACTTTCTTTTGTTTTCAAAATGTTCATTCTACGTTCTCCATGTAAAGGGTAGTTAAATTTTAAGGGCCGATGTTGATTTTGAATCAAATAAATTACTTAGGAAAATATTGTCATTTCTTTTTATTATGATAATATTGGTATGGTTCAATTATGTCTGGAACAAAGTATCGGCCAAATGTCCGTTGCGACTGCACACCTCCATCCGATGATGGTCCATATTTTCGATGACGCTGAGACATAATTGAGGTTCTATGCCGTTAATGTGCCAAATTATCTTATCCTTTAGCTCTTGAATTGTTGCTGGCTTATCGACGTATACCTTTTCTTTCAAATAACTACAAAGAAAGAAGTCAAACGGTGTCAACCGTTGAAAACTAGGGCCTAGTGCCTTTCAACTCTCAACTATTCCTGTGTGGAAGTAATGTTGTCAGCGATAGAGGGGACCATAAGTTTTAAGCCGAATTCGAACGGCTAACGCCACGGGTACTACTGGACTATTGACGAATCTACTGAGGGGAAAATGAGCCTCATCACCATTGTTGAGCCAATTACCCCTTGTAAGCGTTTAAATGCAAGTCTTTATGCATAAAGTACATCAACGACTCGACGCGACAAGCGTGAGAGGTGCAATTGTTGGGCACGACGACTAGTTGAAGTGGGCGTCTCTTCCACAGCCACACTATTGGGAACAGCAGCAATATTTTCTGCAGTACGAGCATGCACTGGTGTTTTCACATCTCCGAATTTACACCGCATTCCATTTCTAGTCTATAATCTGTACATCCTTCCCGTTTGAGCAATGTTTTTTTGAGGATAGTCAACTAAGTCACGCTTAAATTAAATATTTCGACGAGTTCTAGGCACTGTTAATGCTTAAATACTTAAATTTTCCAAAAGGTTTCCAAGTTAAAATTGATCCGAAACCTAAAATGAAATTATAATCTGTGCCACCTTAAAGTCAGTAGGCCCTGGTTTTCCGCGGACTTGAGCACCACCTAATTTATGTATTTATTATTTTTTCCCGACATACTTCTCGAGGTCAGCTTACACTCGATTTTGTAGGTTTTTTTTGACAAATTTTCAATCAAGTTCTTATGGTCGACTTTCAGAAGGGTTCATTTTTTTTTTTTTATTCTTACCCATACTATTCTCGACGAGCTTCTTTTCTTATATTTAGCTGAACAAAATAACTTTGGGTGTCAATTACATTTATATTAAGCAAATATTGTAGAAAAGAAATTTATTTGTATTTATTTAAAATGTATTGAAACAAATTTTACTTAAGAAATTTAAATCTATCTTCTTCAACAAGTATTTGTTTTGAGACATAATAAATTATTTACATACTTGCATACTAAATAAAATATCACTTAATTTTTTATTTCAGCGAACTCCAAAAGATGTTTCAGCTGAAAATTATGAAGCTGTCGATTTCAAGACCTTGTTTTATAATGAAATTACTGCGTATAACAAAATCTTCCCTAAGTTGTTAAAGCTTACTAATACAGACTCTAAAAATTATAACTGTCCTACATATTACTATTCGGATGTAAAAGAAATGGAAGCTTCAATTGTACTCAGTGATTTTAAAGAAGATGGTTTTCAAATGTCTCCAAGTCGGATAAATCTTTCATTAGAACATGTTTTATTAGGAGGTAAGTAAGACAAATGCAAAAACCATGGCTGAGAACATGGTTGTCAACTTATTGTTAACATTTATTTTTTTAGAATTTGCCATTAATTAGTTATAACAATTTGGATTTTTTCATTTTGTATGTTTTGGTTTTGCAAAATACTGTTGAATGTAATGACAATGAGTTTTAAATAGGCGTTAAGATTTGATACATATAAGTACCTTTATATATTAAACTAGCTAACCCGGCCACGCGTTGCTGTGGCTAACGTTTTTTGTCATATTTCATTGTTGTAAAGTATTTAAGGGGAACGGTAGGAGGACATCAGGCGTGCGCACCACCATGCTTTTTACAAATATGCCATTTGTAAAAAACATATCGACCTTCATGATCCCTAAACACAATAAAATTATTATTTACGAACGAAAACGGAAACGTTAAAGCTGGTATACAAATTTACTGGTTTGGGATTTGAAGGGGAAGGACTTTGAACACAATTGATCGCAACAAATGAGTATATTACAAAGTTTTTAGTGAATAACATGTTACAGTTTAACCTACAAATGAGGTAGGTAGGGCGGATAGTTTAAAATCTTCCAACAATAACATGTATTATTTTGATAATAAATACTTTGTACCTATTTCAATTTAATTTAGCAGTAATCGATGCTCAATACTTTTTGTAAACCTGTCTTTCGCGAACACAAATGGGTTCCACGGTTTTCCTACACATGAACATGCCAAATATAGCTGCCCATGAGAAAAACATGGATTTTCCAAATTTAAACCACAAATGGACATTGTTTGGCCTTGAGACTAATTTATAGAAATGGCAAAAGCGTCTGATGGTATCATTGGAATACGTGGCAACAGGACCACTTTCCCTTTAAACTTTCCAGTTAAAGTGGATGCTTTACCATTCCCAATATCTAGTAATTGTCCATAAAATATTTGTGCTGGTGAATCATTTTGTAATCGTATGCACATGTTTATGGTCAAGTGTTTCAACACTTTGCCATAAGAATGATTGTTTTAAAAATGCATTAATCTCATCCGCGAAAGTAGAGCAAGGTATAATACTGGTAAGGTCTGGCGGAAATCACCACCGAAAAGTTTATCATTGACATTTAAATCTTGCATAGTTCTATGCAATGCTTCGAGTCAATATTTGTGAGCCATTCTGCACTCATCCCAAATTATAATTACATATTGAAAACGTAAAATTCACTGTATTTCGTTTACTACAAAATAAATTTAACCTATACTTTACCCTCAGCAACATGTGGTGGTTATGCAATTAAATTGTAGCTTATATGAAACGTTTGGAAGTTTGACATAGCGCCATCTATTGAATACTTACTCAATCCAGTCAACAGATGTCACCATCTGTTAGAATCGTTTGGAGCTAACAGATAATTGTGACTATCAAATAATAGTAAAATAGTTTGCAATCAAATAATATTGCGATCATAAATTGAGATGTGAGCTATCCTATCTTTCAAGTTAGATCAAACTGCATTCGGTGTATAAATTTGATTACGATCGGTTTAGTAGTTCAGGAGCCCATCGCGGACAAGCAGCATGAGACGAAACTTATATGTATATATAAAGATTTAAGAGATGGAAACAAAATAGCAAAAATTTACAACCAAATTAGTTTGTAACAACTAGTTAAGCATTAACTAGCCTTAAATTACTCATGAGTCATGAAGAAAGAATTTCTTCTTACTTTTGAGAGAGTCTTTGTTAACTTAGATCCAATTAGGTTCGATTAGATTAGATTTTATTCGATTAGATTAAATTAAATTTGATAAGATCAGATCACATTATTCTGCAAAGATTTATTTCAGACAAAAAACCTGCAAATAATGGATGTTTTTTATAAGTATAGACATTGAATGGAATATAACAAATATAAGTTTTTTTGAATTGTCATGAAATTTACTTGATTCAAAGGATAATCTTCTGGCATTATAAATAAAATAATAAAATATGTTTTCTGCTAATCGTAGATGTAGTCTAATCTGGAGCACCAATTTTCTATAACATGTTCCAACATCTTTAGCCGTATATCGGCAATAACGTGGCGAATTTCGCCTTTTATGTGGTTTATCGTTTGGTTTCTTAGTGGGTGTGGGAACTAGTGATGGGCATAATCGTATGATTACAATAATCGAGGTGTAAGTATTCGAGTAATCTGAATAATCGAATGATCATTCAAGATATGCAACTACTAACAAACTAAACGATTTTCAATATACAGTAATGGGCAAATTAATAGAACCATTATTTTTTAACAAATAAAAAGGTTTTTTTGAAGAGATGGAAAATAATATGTGCATTGAATATATAAAGCAAAAACACTCTATTACCAAGACCGGAATCTCAGACTGACATTTCGGTTTGCCTACAAGCTAAAAAGCACTAAATGTGAGAAAGTGTGCGTGAAATGATGCAAAAAACCAAACACATTCTCACATTTAGTGTTTCGGCCCATCAAAACGCTTCATTATAGTAATCAGCCACATCTAAATGCTTCATTTTGAATGTTTCATGGCCTCGTTCAAAAACTAAACAATCCTAACCAACAGAATCTGAAGTGCTGACATGGTCTTAAATTGGAAGATTTGTATAGCTTTTTAATTTCCATCCAAATAAATGTTGTAAATGTATATTAAATAAATAAAATTGACCAAATACATATTATTTAATGATTTATTAGTTTATTACTATTTATTTTGTTTACTTAAATAATTTGCGAAGTTATTGCAAATGGACAAAAGTGTAACTCAATACTTTGTAAAACAACAAAACAGACAATTTTTTCAGGTGTAGTTTGTTTAGAGCATTTTCTTGGCGACGTTAGAAGTTCAGGTGGAAACAATAGGCGGATGCCTCCGTATTTTTTTGTACAGACAATGCTACGAGAAGCATACTTGTGAAGTTCCATTGCCAACTTTAGCTAGTTCAGATTCCTCAATTAGATTAGTATTTTCATCATTTAAGCAGTTCGGTAGTTGCAAGACCAAATTTTAGTTTTGTTTGTTGCAGAAATATTCCTGAAAATTTCTTTTTAAGGGACTATGTTAGAGTTGGAATTTTGTTTGTAGTTAGATTTTGGAATAAAAATTTGAGGGAACCATGTTTTAAAAATAAGTTGCTTTGTGTAAAGCATCTTTAAGGAATAGAAATAGGCAATATGTTTACACACAATACCAACTAAATGAGTGCAATAAATAGATTTAAGTAACTTTTTTTTATTCCAGTATGGGGAAACCGAACACCCAATAGAAAAAAACCGGTATACGCGCCAAAATCCATACTTCTTGACTAAATAATGTTATCTTCTATGTTTACGCATAAAATTACGAATTTTGTAGCGTATGAAAATTTCTAGACATTTTACAATCTGAAAAATTAATTATGCTATGAAATAATTGGCTGCTTTTAATGCTAATTTTTTTTCTAAAAAGTTGATGAAGGTTAGCCGAAGCGGAAATTTCTTTAATGAACATACCTAAAATATTATTGGCTTTCTCAAAAATATTTTTCTACACTAACCTCTGCTTTATACCTGAAAACTAATGTTTATGTATATTTTCTTCTATGTTCTGCATTTAAAAAATGTAATCTATGGAAGTATTTACTATATTAAGAAAAACATGTACGTAAAACTCATTAATTTCTTTCATTTTTAGCAGCACTTTTACTAAACATACCCTTCAAACAATAATAAGTAAACTTGAACTTTGGTAACTAAACATTTTTAAGGAATGAATGAAAATTATATTTTGCGTTAAACTGTGGAAATTCACTAAAAAAACTTCTGTACGTCAACAATAAACATTCACGACGATTACATGTTCTATTGAATTAGTTGTGCATGAATTCAGAACGATTTTAAGACGTTTTCATTTTGTGATATATGTCAAAATTTGCGTTTTATTTGCTCTGCATTTATTCAACAGGTTCGCTATAATCGTTCTGATTACTTTTTTAAAACATTGGTGTTCCTTTGATGCATAGTTTTTTTTTGATAGCAAATACATGTATGTTTCCATCAATCAAGAATGTTATGGATACGGTATTTTTAGATTATAACTCTTTTTTTAAATTTAATATTTATTAATCAAAATGGAATTGAAAAATAGTTGCAAGCTTAAATCATTAAAAACAAACTATAAATATACTTGGATTAATTAAATTGATACAGATTTTAATTAGTTGCAAACAAAATATTTGTTCGTTCGTTAACGAAAATTTATTAGAATTTAATACAAAAATTGCGCTCGCACCCTTAACTTGATGGTTCTTCGAACGCAAAAATCCGAGGTTAATTTTGGAATTTGAAGAATTTCGTAGTGATTTTTGTAAATTAGTGAATTAATTATAATAAACTGATGTTGAACATGCTTTTTTCAACACAAAAAGGTACATTGGTTCACTATCCACAAAATGCCTGCAAAATTAAAGCTTAAAACTAACTTCTTCATCGAAAAAAAGTAAAAAGAAAAACCTGAAAAAAACTTATTAACACCTCCATTTTGTTTTTGCTGTGCAAAATGCCGCTAGCCCACGGCATCGTTTTTTTTTTTGTTTGTGCTCACATCTATTCATGGACTAATTGTCAAAATTACAAATACAACAATGTAAACAAACGGGTTTTGGAGAGTGAAACGTACGAAAGATTCCGGTCTTGGTAATGGAGTGTTTTTGATATAAAGAGTAATAAGCAAACAAAGACCATGCAAATCCAACGGTGTTCGAGATTCGAATTCTAGTGGTTACTTTTTTCATTCATATAAAGCATCATTAGCAAAACACATAACCTATGTGGCGGAGAGAAGCGAGAACCGATAACAGTGATATATGAGCAGTGAGGGTTGAGATGTGCATATGAGACACGTCACACGAGTCATCTGATTACTAGCAGAGAAGCGAGCACTGAGATATATGAGTGATGAGACTTGAGTTATGCAATTGAGTGATCTGGTCTGATTATATTTTCATTTGAATTAAAACATTGACGTAGTGATATGGCAGCGAGAATCGAGAACTGAATAAGTAAGAATAAGTAAGGACACATACAGTAGGAGATATGCTGATGAGCTGAGACAAAACATAAACGGAAAAACGTTTGGACTTCGAACGTGTTTGCTCACTTTATATAGTAAGTGGGTAATAATACATATACATACATACACTACACAAAATAAACAATCAACGTCTCGAGCTCTCGAATATTTTTTTTGTTAATGTATTCTGTTTTCAGTTCTCGAATCATGAGTTCTCAATGCACTTTACAGCAGTACATAAAACCACTTGAATGATTCAATTTAAGAATCAAGATATCTCAAGATGTTGTCTTAATCGACTATTCAAAATGAATTCCTCAATACCTAATTTCCATTGCAGACCTTTTTCCTACAACTGCAGCCTTGACCATGACCACATCTTTGCTTCCAATTACAAAACATCATTTTAAGTAAATCCTTTCTATTATTGTTGTTATAAGTTAATACTACAAATTTTAACGAAAAAGTATTTTTTCGTACTAGCTTTATTTTTTTATAATTTAAAATTTAAAAAAATGCTGAGCGGTGTACATTTTCTGCCCTCTTTCGTAACACAGATAATAATCAGTGCCGATCGGCATCTCATTGTGATCGCACATGTGTGAAAGTGTAGTTAATTTGTACCTCGCTGTTTAGCTTTTTATAAGAATCAGATATATATATACAAGTGTCTGGTCATTTGTAAAAAAAGGTGCGTAATACTACGTCACGTTTCGACGCTCGTTTCCAATGCCACACCTTTTGTAAGCTGATAAGGCCAATTTGATGCCAATAAGTGACATGAATCCTCCTGTACTTGTAAGCGTAAATGATTCTATAGGACGAGTTTTCTTTAGCACTCATTCAGTTGCTAGAATACTTAAGGATCTACTTCCACGACAAATATACTATCGGACACATTTTGTACATTTTCCGGCTAAGCGGAGAACTCCAGAATCTGAACTACATTCCTCACCGCGAGAACCCACCGATTTTATGCAACCTGTGCAAATTGAAAGAGCCCGAGAATGTTTTTCATTTTGTTGGACGATGTGCGATATTGAAAGAAATAAGAAGACTTGTCCTAGTCAGTGACTTTCTTTCAAATACTGAAATCATAAGCCTTCTACAGGAAATGGATGTCACAAAGTTATGTATATGCATATTGCAAAACAGCTTAAATATAGACATCAAATTTTAAGTAAAGCGTTTTAATCTTAAACTGCACTTTCTTTTTTTAATCTATATAAAGCTATAGTTTTAGTTGTCAATCAGGCAGACGGCAATGCCATGCATCACATTATATTGCATTAACCAAATTATTGTTAAAATTTATGTTTAAATCAATCAACCTAATCTTATCTAATTTATCCCCGCTATTGTTCTGAAGACGCTGGCAAAACCACTGCGTAAGCTTTTTCATCTGTCCTACTCTGCCAGTCTCTTTCCGAGTGAATGGAAAACAGCATTTGTCCATCCTTTCCCTGAAAGAGTCGAGTCCTACTCCTTCTCTAATTATTATCGTTCCCCCGCAGTTAGAAAATATCTTGAAGAACGAAAGCTTTGACCATCAGTATGGCTTTCGTAGCAATAAGTCTCATGGTTTACACCACCAAACAGTGGAACAAATCTTTACATCGTTTTGGAGAAAGTAAGATAACTGCACTTGATATTTCAAAGGCATTTGATAGAGTTTAAGTGCCTTGCACATGAGCAACGAACTGCGAACTGCGAACTGTGGATGTTCGCATATTTTGACTTTTCTTTCACATGAGCTTTTATTTCTATTCGCAGGTAGCGACGAATTGTCAACTTGACCCAGGGATGTTTACTCAGAGAAAATTTATTTTCAACAGCTAGTGTTGGTTAAACATCGATAGTTTACACATTTGATAGTATCGATAGTTTTGGAAAACACTATCGATACTATCGATACTATCGATGGTTTTACTAAATATCTTAAAAAGCATTAAAAAGGCTTTTCTATTAGGTACACATTTTTTGAATAATAAAAAACGGTTGAAAATCTGAATATTTGAATTTCAAACTTATATTAAGCAACTAGAAATGTATAATTTAACTTGCTTTTTAAGATATTTTTTTGAAAAAAACACGATGTATTATTGTAATTAAAAAAAAAAAACACTTTATTTTTTTGGTTAATGTGGCAAGCTGGCAAGCTTCCCAAAGATGCCAAACAATTTGAAAAAAATTTAAACATTTGACCCATCAGTTCACGAGTTTTTCGGTCACAAGACAACATTTTTTATGAATGAAAAATGAATTTAGCTTTTAAGGCTTATTTTAAATTAGTTTATTAAACAAAAAATAGTAACATATGATGACAATGAAAACTTACAAAATTATAATTCGGTGGTTCCCCAAACCAAAAATCATAAATTGAAATGATGAGACATGAAGATTTTCAATAGATTTCCAGTGTTGTATGAGTTGAAAATTAAACAGCGGTGTGTTCAGAAAAATAGCCTTGTGGTAAAATAATTTGGTAGTATTGAAACTATCGAAAGTGTGTTCGATAGTTTTTAGAAACTATCGATGTACGCGATAGTTTTTTACTATCGATAGACTATCGATGTTTAACCAACACTACAGCACATCCCTGTGCTTATTAACTCGAAAGAACTCGAAAGAATTGTCAAACAAAAATAATGAGAGTGTTAAAAAGAAAACCTAATTTGTTTTGGAAAAAGTGGCTTCTGAAAAGTTTTATTATTTATAAATATTTAAAAAATAGAAAATATTTACATGTGCATCCACTCAATATGGATCGTCACAAAAAAGGAGAGTTTTTTTTGCTAGTAAACCAGCTTGAAAATTATCCTGGACGGTTCCACCAATATTTTCGCATGTCAATGGAAAAATTTTATTGCATTCTTGATTTCATTAAAGAGGAACTAAAACCAAACCACTTGGCGTTTAGGAAAGATTTAATTTCTCCTAAAGAGAAGCTGGTCATAACTTTGAGGTATGTAAGATTAAATATAAGTAGCTATGCCGCGAAAAAAATTAACTGTACCAAAACTTACAGATTTTTAGCTACCGGCACCAGTTTTGTCGATTTGGGATTTAGGTTCAGGATGGGAGTGTCAACCATAAGATGTGTCATTAAAATAACTATAGATGCAATTATTCTCAAATGTCTTGAAAAAGCAATTCCCAGCAGACGAACTATTCCTGATTGGCTTAAAATATCCAACGATTTTATACAATATTGGTATTTTCCCAATTGCTTAGGCGCAATAGATGGGAAACATGTCCTAACATTTGCTCCTAAAAATAGTGGAAGCTTATATTTTAATTATAAGAAAAGTTTCTCCTACAATCTCATGGCGGCTGTGGATGCAAGATATCGGTTTATTATGGTCGATATAGGTGCATATGGCAGCAATGCTGATTCTACCGTTTTTTCAAATTCACCTTTCGGGAGTGCATGGCTTAAGAATCCTGAACACCTTAACCTGCCGAAAGATGCACCACTTCCTGGAACAACAAACAAAAATCCATTTGTTTTAATTGGGGATGAAGGCTTTGCATTAAAGTCAACAATTCTTCGGCCTTATCCGGGCCACAAACTCTCGGTAAAAGAAAGGATTTTCAATTATATTATATTTTTTTAATTTTTTTTAGGTTATCGAGGGCGAGAAGAGTTGTTGAGAACGCTTTTGGTATCATGGCTCATACCTGGAGAATTTTATTGAAGCGACTCGAGGTTAAAACAGAATCGGCAATCAATGTTATTCTTGTTTGTTGCATTTTGCACAATCTATTACGCATGGACATCCTTGAAAGAGCAACCCCACGTGAAACAACAACTTCCCTAGCAACACAAGTCGACAGGGACGAATCATCAGTTTCGGCTTCCAGTGGATACGATGTGCGAAGCCAATTTGCCGATTGGTGTGTAAATGAAGGGAATCTAGACTTTCAATATAAAATGATTTGAACTCGATTTTTTATATGTATGTATGTATATATAAATATATTTATTTTATTTTAAGTTATTTTAATTAGAAAATAAAAAAAATAATTCAAGAATTCTAGGAACTTTTATTCAGTCTTTTTGTTTACATTTCATTTCATAAATCTTTAAATACAGAATAATAACAAAAAATAATACATTTACATTTCATATCACAAAAACTTAATCTAACAATAAATAACGTTGAATAATAATAATACAAAAAGAAATAACACAAACAAAATAGCACAAAAAACATCATTCATCCTCAAATTCGATTTCATGGAAAAGTTGCAGAGTCCGCATTTCCAGATTGGATTGTTTTTTGCGGCTCCAAGTACTTGCACGTTGCGCAAGAGAAAGGAAGAATTTCTCTAGCGGTTGAGACTCGGGTTCCTTTATCTCACTCAACGCCGCCAAAAATTTGTCTGAGTCCGATTCAGACTTTTTTCTTTTTTTTAGCGGTGTTGGGTCTTCGGAAGTACCCCGTCGCTTACAAGATTGTGTTGTTGATTCTTCAACAACACACTCCTCCTCGCAGACTTCGTCAAGTGTTTCAGTTTGACTCTGCATACTCCCGAAAGTTCTAAAAATAAACAAACTTTTGAATACAAAAAAAAGAAGCGACGAACATCTTTAATATTACCTTGGCACTTCTACACTTGGGATAAGAAATTTCATTATTTCGTAGTATGGCCATGTCTTCTTTGGAAGAGCCTGCGAACCACTGGGCGTGTTTTTTTCCTTCTTATAATATTTTGCGAATGTGTCGCGCAAATTTTTCCATCTGTCCTTGCACAGTTTCACTGAAATGAAAGTAAATTTTATATTGAATGTAAAAAATAACAAAGCTTTTCTTTTTACCATCTGTATTCAAGACAATGGAAATGTTTTGCCACCCTTCTTCCTTTTTGTAGCGGTCGGAATATGACCGTTCGGCTTTGTTATATAGAGCTGGATTGGCTTCAACCTCTAAAATTAATCGTTCGTCAAACTCCTAGAATCAATATTCATAATATTTAAACATTTTATTGTGTTTCTATTTAATTTATAATTACCCTTTTTTCCATGTTTTCCTCAGCCATGACCTTTCACACAAAAATCAAAACAAAAGTGAAGTTGAAGTGGTATAACTTTGAGGTTAAGTTGCGCGCGAACAATTTATTCGTTGAAGTGTGGATGTTATGTGGGACGCGAATAGAGTTTGACAGTTCGCAGCAACCACACTGCGATTCGTTACTACCAAATTGTTTTTACAAAATTCTCTTGTTTTAGAGAACAAAATGCAAATTTTATTATCCTAATATTAGTGTCAATTGGTTTCTTATAATTTAAATGTGTTTTTGTGTGGAATTGACTTTTTGAAATGTGTAAAATCACGTTTGTTCGTCCATTCGCAGTTCGCAGTTCGTTGCTCATGTGCAAGGCACTTTAACATCAAGCTCTCTTATCGGAAATATGTGCATTTAGCATCGATAAATCTCTTCTTTGTTGAGTTAGAAATTACATTTCTGACCGTTCAATTCAATTAAAATTGGACGGGTTCAAATCTGACCTTCAAAAAATAAACGCTTTTGTGCCCAGGGCTCCGTTTCGTCTCCGACACTTTTGGTTATTTTTATAAATGATCTTTTGTCTAATTGTAAGCCACTAAATTGTTCAGCCGGTGACAGTACCCCAAAGCTACTATCCATAAGCTTGACCCAATAACTTACTTTAGTCTTTTTTCATGGTATAAGTTCTTGAAATAATTTTTCCTTACATTTCCACTTAATAACTTCCCATAGGAAGTTATTGTAATCGGTCGGATTTGTCGAATTGAATATTTTGACAATCAATTTCCGGACGTTTCAAGGACCCTAGAATCTAAATAAAAGATTTTTAGAGAGATGTGTGTATGTGCGTGTGTACGTACATACGTTCGTATGTCCGTACGTTCGTATGCCCGTACGTCCGTACGTGCGGCAAGCTTTTTTCGCGTCCATATCTTAAGATCCAGTAGAGATATCGAATTCAAATAAATTTTGTTATACAGATAATAATGCAGGAAAATTTAGTGGGTGTTTTTTTTACCATGAAGTTTCCCAAAATATGTCATGAACCAATAACGCTACGCTAGCGACTTGAATTAAATTTTATAGTATATATTGTGATGTGATACCAAACTAGTATATTTTTGGACAAAAATTGAAGTAACGGTTTTTTTATAAATCAAAAAACTAATAATAATAACTGTCACCTCAAATATTTTATGCAAATAAAATGATTTTATCTCAAAAATAATTTTATGATACGAAGAAAAATTTTGTTGACATCTTGTAAAATTTAGAGAAAAATCGAATAGACAATTTTTTTTATAAAAAATAAAAACCTAAAAAAACATAATTAAAAGTTGGTAAAAATTGTATTTGTAATTGTATCTGTATTTGTTTATATGTATAAGAAATAAAAAACTTTCAAAAACCGCTATTAAAATTGGTAAAAGTTGGGTTTGGACTACAAATCTCGTCAACAACAAAAGATTTTGAAACCAAACTTATTTTATAACATGCAAAATATCGTTTGTAGTTTAAAGTTAATGTTTTAGAAAAATTCAATTGATAATTTGTTTACAAAACACGAAAACCTACATAAGCAACAAAAAACTGAAGAGAAATGGTTTTCGACTCAAGCATTAGGAGAACAAAGAAATATATTGACTTCAAATTATTTATCTCACACAAAATATTGTTATGAATTTTTTGTTAAAGCTTTAAACAAGACAAATTGACAGATGGGATGGGAAGTTATTAGTGTGGGTCGCATCCCAGCCTCTTATTTTTTAAACATTTTATAAATTAAAAATGCAGTTCAATGCTTATATCCAACCTGACCTCGACGGAATGAAGACAGCTATATCTCATTACAAGTCCAACAGAGCTGTTTTAGCTGATGGCATAACGCAGAATAATTCAAAGCAGCAGGTGGTGAGTTAGTAAGGAGTATATGCCAATTTATCTGCAAAATATGAATGATGAATAGAATCTCACCATAGAGGCATATGTCTCCCGAACATTGCGTATAAGATCCTTTCTGCCATAGTATGTGAAAAAATCTATGAACTTCAAATCGATCCCACCATCTCTATCGATTTTAAGGCCGGGTATCAATAGAGTAGAACTTTACAGAGAAAGGTGTATGATTGGTATCTCTGTCAAACTTTTCCGTTTTTGCAGAATGACCATGGAGAATGCACGCTGCTCTATCAATGTTGGCGATGGACTGTCAGGTGGCTTCTTCAACATCGTTCTGGAAAGAGTTGTGCAAAACTCAATCGTCAACACTTGAGGCACAATCATCCAAATGTTCGTCCAATTTGAGAATTATGACTGAAGCAGAGAAGATGGGTTTAGTGGTCAATGAGGGCAAGACCAAGTATATGCTATCATCAAGAAAGAATATTCAACGATGACGTCTTGGACAAAACGTCACCATGGACAGCTATAACTTTGAGGTAGCTAAGGACTTTGTCTACCTAAGCACCGCTATTAATTCAGACAACAACACCAGCACTGAAATCACACGAAGAACAGCTCTTGCAAATCGCTGCTTCTTTGGACGTAGAACGCATTTGAATCATAAAGTCCTCTCTCGCGCATCTAAAATCACCATCATTTCTCATTTACGACGCTGAGGCCTGGATCCTGTCAAAGAAAGATGAGAGCGTCTTATGATGCTTCGAGAGAAAAATTCTTCTGGTGAGTTTTGGTCCCGTCTGCATAGTAAAATTGAGGAGAAGATAGAACGACGAACTGTACAGCGACACTGATCTGGTCAAAAGATATAAACTGCAACGACTTAGATGGCTGGTTCATGTAGAATGGACATCAACGCTCTTCTAACCCAGAAAGTATTTGAATCCAATCCAGAGGGAAGGAGCAATAGAGGAAGTCTGCGGCTCAAGTGGCGCACGCAGGTGGTAGAGGACCTTAACCAAATTGGCGTTAGAAATTTAAAAAATAGCTAGGGACCGAGCTGGCTGGAGATGCGTATTGCTTGAGGATCACATTTGTCCGGACCGTAAGTAAGTAAGTATTTCATAATGCATATCAATACCATATGAACCAGAACGGAAATAGGATACTTTTCATCCCGTTGGATGAAACAGCGTTCCTGTATGCTGTGACATATGGCGTTAAAGAGAGAATTTAAGGCACTATAAAAAGAGGTGTAACAAAAACACACCTGAAATTGCTGAGTATCGGTAATGGTCAATTACCTGTCGATGAATCAAGCGGATTGATGTCATTTCCTCCTGATTTATGTATCTTTGTCTCATAGAAAGACGACGAACTTATCAACAAAGTTATCCCAAAAATGATTACTTCCTATAAAAATAATGAATTTAAGCGGCTAAGAATAAATATGAGAATGACCAAAACTACAGTTGATGACCAATGTGATTTACCCGACGATACTCGAAGGAAAATTCGAAGGTGAAGAAGTTTTCATTTGGAGAATCCCGATGACCCCAACAGATATGCCATTTGAGTTAAAGAGACTACAATTTTCGATCCGTTTTGCATTCACCATGACAATTTACAAATCATATGGCCAAGTTTGTGGTTTGAATCTAGAATTTTCATGATTTTCCCATGGTCAATTATACGTGGCATGTTCACGGGTCTGAAGACCATCTGCCATATTTAAAAATTATATTACATGTTTATTTGATGCAGTGGGATTGTCATGCTTGTCTCGAGATATTTGATTTCAATCAATGAAATGTTTTCCTATTGGCACTGATAAATTCTGTACCAGCATTAATTCATTTAATGAAAATGAGTTTCTCCAATTAGAAATACCAATTGGCTGTATTTTCCATTATGGGCATTACTCAATCGTTGGAATGGTTTTGAGTTTAAAGTCATTCGACAGGTTCCCTACGAACTTTTGCGATGACAAATTTGTATTTATTTTCCCTTTACTTTAGCATAAGTACATATATGAATTTTCTTTAATTGTAATCTCTTATTTATACATCTCATTTTAGTGGAACTTATTGGAGGTTTTCATGGATTATGTTACGCTCTTAAGGCTATCAATAAAAAAGAATTTGATGATCTTGCTGCATTAGCAAAGGAATCTCGTTACGCGAAATCACCACCAGCAGAATGGGGTTGTCTTGGTCCCATAACGATTAAGCGACTTTCAAAAGCAACAGATAAATTTTATCCGGAAATGCCAAAAGATTTCCAGGAAAAACTCAAACAACTTTTAAATGATTGTTGGACATACAGCAAAGAAAGAGTAAAACCAATAGAGCCTTATGCCACACTTTGTCATGGGGATTACCTGAGAAACAATATTGCATTTTCTTACGATGATAAAGAGGTACTTAAGCAATATCTATTAGTAACTTTTTAATTTTAATTTTAAAAACTTTACATGTATTTTAGAAACCTACTGCTCCGAAAAAGGCAATGATGTTTGATTTTCAAACACTAAGATACTCCTCGCCAATGGTCGACCTAACAACATTTTTAACAATTTCAACTGGAATGGATGTCAGAGTTCCGCATTTTAATACAATTTTTGATACCTATCATCACAAACTTTCTTCGAGTTTTGTAGACTTTACAAAAAAAGAGCTTCCAGAATTTATGACAAAATCAAATATGTTAAAAGAATATGTGAAGTATCTTCCCTACAGTCTTGGTATTGCTGCATTCTTTCTTCCAAACATGCACGAGCCAAATAATATTTTTGCTGAAAACATGCTAGGTGAAAATTTTAACCTAGAATTAATTGAAGCAGGTTTGATGGCTCTCGGGGGAGAAGCTGCTGATAAGGAGCTTGCATCCTTACAAAAAGAACTATACGAATTTACTGTTCAAGAAGGTATCAATATTTTTGAAGGATTTTTGTAATATGTGTATTTAAAGTTTGTGATTTGTACTTGTCTTATGCTAATAAATATAAATATAACAACAAAAATTTGTTTATAAATCAAAAAAACTGAACAAAAATAATTGTCACCTCGAATATTTTACGAACAAAAAATTATTTTGTCTCCAAAATAATTTTATGCAACGAAGAACAACGTTTTTGACATCTGGTAAAATTTTGAGAAAAATCAAATTTTTATAAAAAATAAAAACCTAAAAAAACAACAATACCTACTAAAACTTGGTAAAAATTTACTTTCGAATAAAATATCTTTTCAAATATTAAAAATATTGGCTTCAAACTAATTTCATCTCACAGAAAATACTGTTTTCGATATTCAGTAATTTTTTTATACCTAAACAAAAAATTGTTAAAAATTGGTTTTCGACTAAAAATCTCATTAACAAAAATAGATTTTGAAATCAAATTATTTGATCGTATGCAAAATATTGTTGGTAATTTAAATTTTTTTTAGAATAATTCAACGGACAACTTTTTTTAACAAAACACGAAAACTTACAAACCTTTTAAGTAAGACTAATCGACAGACGGAATGGGAAGTTCTCAGTGTGGGTCGCATCCCAGCCTCTTTTTATTTTTTGAATTAGGTTTGGTTAGCTCGTTTTTGCTGGGATGTTTTATTTTAAAAAAATTTACAAAACGGCCAATGAAGTGAATGTAATACGCCCAATTATGTATTACAACATTACACTCATCAAAACTTCTTATTTCTAAATTGCCACAATATTATATAAGAACGATAATGCGGACAATATAGTCCGAAAAAGACATGAAAGAAGCGATGGAAAAAGTAAAAGCAAATAAAGCTATAGAAGTAAACTCCCTCAAATATTTTAAAGAAAATTCATAAAGTTATACCGCTTATGAATGTAAAAATAATACAAAAGACTGTTGTACTTACCTCAATACAAAACATACAAAAACGAAAAATGATGGCTTAACCAGAAATAAAATAAAGAGAAAAAAAGATCAGAAAAATAGAGCTTAAGGAAAACGTTTTGACAAAAAACCCTTAGAAAATACACTTTTTGTTGATAGTAATGAAAATAAAGGAAAGAGGGGAAAAAATACACAAATGAAAATGATAAGACAGTTTGAACAGAAGACTGGATTAAGTGCATATTATGTCAAGGTGGATTTTAACGAATCTGTACTATGTAGCGTACTATAAGCAAAACCGTATTACAAATCCAAATAATTTGTTCCAGCTTTTTCCTTTGGGGCGTTTTGTCACTTATCCGGCGCTTTTTCCAATTTTGATATTTAACTTTTTTTTAAAAGCATGTACATGTATGTATATATGTATATAGTTTTATCCAATTTGCGGTTTCAAAAGTAAACCTAAATAAAACACATATAAAATATTTTTTTTTCATGATATTTCTTCAGTTGTTGTGTGAGCTGGACTTAATATGGATGAAGGTGTAGATCCAAACGCAAAATACGAAATAATGTGCCGTAAGACAGTCCTAATTCCTGAGAACGACGAGGAATCGACACATTCTGGCCTTTGGAAACACTTTCACTAACAGCAGCGATATTTTCAGTGGTACGAGCGAAACTATAATACACAGGCCTTAAAATATCTGTAACCAGTCCAGTCTCTTCAAATTTCATCACAATTTTGCCAATTGCTTGCGTAGTTGGACGATTACGTAAACCATAACCTCGTCTTAAAGCACGATATGTGGGTGTGCCAGAATCACCATTTTTGTAGAAGGTTTTAACAATTTGTATGCGTTGTGGGATAGTTAAGCGATCCACTTTCATAAATGTCAGACTTTCAACTGAAAAAATTGGTTTAAAAACTTAGTTTGACAGATGTCGAATTCCAGTCCTATACTTTTGAAACCGCAAAATGGATTAATATATATGCTTTAATATTTCCAAGGAAATTAATTTGCCAAACTTATGATAAAAGAATGTTATTTTAGTATTTAATATAAGATGTATTTTTGTTTATTTTTTATTTTATTGAGGATTTTCAAAATATTCAATATTGTATAGTTCTACCCTGCTAAGAATTTGTAAACAAATATTTTTGGCTCGAATGTCTCGGGAACCAATAAAGGTATTGATTAAGAAATGTATTGTTCATAACTTCGGGTAAAATTAAAACAAAAAAAAAATTTACTATTTTTTTTTAAATTAATTATTTTTTATTTACACAAATATTGCACTCAAAATTTGTGTTTAGTTTCATTAAAATATTTGGAAAGTTCAGTTCAGTGCAATCATTCCAGTCACTTCACCTGTCTATATTTTTCATTTACACCAAAGAAAAACCACAAATAAATTATTCCAAAAGTATAATATTCATATTCTGAGAAATTGTTAAGAAACTGTATCTGAAAAAAAAAAACTTTCATATGTACATATGTATGTACCAAGGACTTCTGAGTTTGAATTCTATAAAGAAGGACAGTTTTGTAGCTCATTATCTTGTCAACAAGGTTCAAAGCGACTTAACACATTTCGCATGCAGGATGCAACTCCTTCAGCATCAAGGAGACAATTGATAAGCATCCAACCAGCAATTAAACTTATTGTCAGTTGCGATGTTCTGGATTCTCTGCAAACTTTGTTGAGCCTTACGGTCTTTGGTTTATGCTTTTAAAACAATTAGAAACCAACACAAGCTCTGTGCTTTTATGAAGTCAGCTGAATTATGCTTGGAAAGAGTATATCTCTTAGAACTTACTTTTACGTAGACCCCTGTTAATCCTATGGGCTATAGGAATAGGAAAAGATTAATCACTGTCCTAATCGTTGAGGATATATTTACAATTTTTTTGTTTGATTTTTATTCGTTTTGTATTCATGTCATGAACATTATAGAGAATATTTCCAACATTAAATCGATTTTGTTTACATTTTAATTTTATGTCAGACTCTGCCATACTTTCGAAACAGTATACTTATTCTTATATACAAAATATAACTAGTAACTACCCTTAGATGCTGCAACAAGCATTACAAGGTTTTCAGATCCACTAAAGAAAAATGTTTACGATTTACGAATATAGGTATAGGTGGTTGAATAAAAATTAGTTTCATTATGTTGGTTACGTGTACACTTTACGGGGCATCAGATTGTTTTAAGCATCATTGTAGATTGGCGAGGTAGATACAAGTGGAGTAGGGTAACAGTTGCATGCGAATGATGAATTCTTCGTTGCATCCGAGGAGAAAATAGTGTCCTTGGGGGCAACGTAGTAATTTTGTCAACATGTTAAAGTGTTGAAAGGAAGGTAAGGTGCCTACAGGTACAATTAGGCTTTAATACGTTAGTTTGTTAGTGCATTCTTTTTAATTTAGATGTTTTTGTCAGGCTATTTGTTCTGGTTGTATTAAAGATTATGTACATACTTTCGTCTTTTGTGTAGTGTTATTGTTCATAATAATATATGATAAATAACCTTTCTGAAGTTTCTGTCAAGGCAACATGAACTTAAAAACATGAAAAGCAATAGACACATAACTCAAACGCATGGTTATCATTTTAAATTGTTTCTAAGCATATAAGGACATTTTCAGATTCATATTTTCAAAAATAATTTCTTTTGATAATGAGCAATATAGTTTTAAAAACCTACATTACATACAAAAATTGCTCGCACAGCAACTGACATTATATGGTTTGTTTATTATACATATGTACAATTCCAGTAGATGTAGGACATCTATTTTAAATAAAATGCACGACTGGGTCACAAGAACTTGCTCATGTATCCAAAGAGTCTGTTTAAAAATATTTCCTGTGTTTTAAAATTTAGAAATGTACCTCCAAAAAAGTTTGTTTTCAAAAATTTAAATGCCATTTGATTTCTCAAAAAATATCTAATATACAAAATTCTCCTGTCACAGTGTTAGTTGCCATACTCCTCCGAAACGGCTTAACCAATTTCAATTTGCATATACATTCGGTAGGTCTGAGAATAGGTTTTTATCTATTTTTTATATTCCTAAGTGCTATGGTTTAATTGCATCAACATCGTACATGGTGGAACGATCTTACGATAGTATTCAGTGACGCTATGTACAATGAAGCATTGTTTGCTATTGCATTGTCATTGCTAACTTACCACTCAGTCATTTCGGTATGCATTCACCAAATCGAAATGCATCTTATTTAATAGACACTAAATTGAATCGTGAACTACAATACAATACTGTAGAAATGGCAGCGATTGTCGCTCACAATGTCCCACTAATGAAGAACAAAGAACCATTTACGACCACATCATGCTCGCAGTTTCGGCAGGACAAGGTGGAGTCTTTTTTTTGGATGCATCAGGTGGAACTGGCAAAACATTCCTTATTTCGCTAATTCTTGCTAAAATTTGATCAAATAATGGTATCGCATTGGCTGTCGCATCTCCTGGGATTGGGCAACTTTATTGGATGGAGGTAGATTAGCTCATTCAGTATTTAAACTGCCACTAAATATTCAAAATAACCCAGACGCGGTGTGCAATATAAAAAGCAATCATCCAAGGCCACAGTGCTGAAACATTCTCAAAACAACTTTTCGATATAGACGAAAGTAACGAAAGTTACTATACAGTATACAGATGAAACTGGATGCATAACATAACCGGTCGATTTCTGCACGACTATTGATTTACAAGATGCTCTCATTGACCAGATATTTCCTGATGTACACAGACAATATATCGGGTGATTTTTTTGAGGTTAGGATTTTCATGCATTAGTATTTGACAGATCACGCGGGATTTCAGACATGGTGTCAAAGAGAAAGATGCTCAGTATGCTTTGACATTTCATCATGAATAGACTTACTAACGAGAAACGCTTGCAAATCATTGAATTTTATTACCAAAATCAGTGTTCGGTTCGAAATGTGTTTCGCGCTTTACGTCCGTTCAGCGATGAGGCTCATTTCTGGTTGAATGGCTACGTAAATAAGCAAAATTGCCGCATTTGGAGTGAAGAGCAACCAGAAGCCGTTCAAGAACTGCCCATGCATCCCGAAAAATGCACTGTTTGGTGTGGTTTGTACGCTGGTGGAATCATTGAACCGTATTTTTTCAAAGATGCTGTTGGACGCAACGTTACGGTGAATGGCGATCGCTATCGTTCAATGCTAACAAACTTTTTGTTGCCAAAAATGGAAGAACTGAACTTGGTTGACATGTGGTTTCAACAAGATGGCGCTACATGCCACACAGCTCGCGATTCTATGGCCATTTTGAGGGAAAACTTCGGAGAACAATTCATCTCAAGGAATGGACCGGTAAGTTGGCCACCAAGATCATGCGATTTGACGCCTTTAGACTATTTTTTGTGGGGCTACGTCAAGTCTAAAGTCTACACAAATAAGCCAGCAACTATTCCAGCTTTGGAAGACAACATTTCCGAAGAAATTCGGGCTATTCCGGCCGAAATGCTCGAAAAAGTTACCCAAAATTGGACTTTCCGAATGGACCACCTAAGACGCAGCCGCGGTCAACATTTAAATGAAATTATCTTCAAAAAGTAAATGTCATGGACCAATCTAACGTTTCAAATAAAGAATCGATGAGATTTTGCAAATTTTATGCGTTTTTTTTTAAAAAAAAGTTCTCAAGCTCTTAAAAAATCACCCGATACAAATCATGCAATTTTAGCAGCAAAAAATGTGGATGTCTACGAATTAAATCTCAAGATACAACATTTGTTACCAGGATACTTGGTGTCATATAAATCTATTGATACAGTTTGTGCTGCTACCGAAGCTGTAAATTATTAAAATGAGTTTTTAAACTCATTGGATTTACCAGGCATGCCACCGCATAATTTACAACTGAAGGTTGGATCTCCGGTAATTTTGCTTCGTAATTTGAACCCACCACTGTTGTGCAACGGCACGCGATTAGTAATTAAAAAATTAATTAAAAATGTTATCGAAGCGATAAAAGTAAATGGAAAATTCCGAAGTGAAAATATATTATTACCGCGAATCCGTATTATACCCACAGATGTGCCAATTCAATTCAAACTTCTTCAATTTCCAATTAGATTGGCATTTGCAATAACTATCAATAAGTCTCAAGGCCAAACGATGTCTCTCTGCGGCTTAGATTTGAGAATTTCATATTTTTCACACGGACAATTATACGTGGCGTGCTCTCGAGTGGGCAAATCATCCAGTTTGTTTGTATTGGCGAAAGATGGGATCACAAAAAATATGGTACACTCTGTTGCATTAAGGGACTGATATTGTTTTTTTGTATTATTGTCATAATTAGCGATATGTTTATAATTTTAAAGAATTAATTTTAATAAATCAAAACAAATTTTTTTGTTGATTTGTTATTTTAATGTTTTGTCACCGTTTACAGTACTCTTTACCTTTCCCACTTATATACAACATCCTTACACACTTACAATAAGTAAGTTATTTATTTCTAGCAAAATATTCTCTAGGAATTATTTATATGACAAGACAACGTTTGTAGGGTCAGCTAGTAATTAAATATAACTTTTTAATTTTTTTCATTTGAGTTCAAAAATATTTTTAGTATGCAGTTATTTAGAGCTTATTAATATGCGTTTCACATTTCAATTTCGAAAAAACAAAAGGTTGATCCATTTCTGACATATATAAATGTTAAATTTTATTTTTTTAATATTATTGAAATCGGTTGATTGGTTCTGGAGAAAACTTAAAAACCAAATAAACAAAATCTATCGGTTTGTTTTTGAGAAAATTCGAATTTTCGATTTTTGACCAACAAATTTGTATGGGGATAACTCTTATTTTAGTCTTAAAAAATCGAAAAAAACGCCTTACGCGAATCGGCTTAGAACCTTAATTTCCAAATTTGAAGTCAAACAACCCAATGGTTTGGGCTGTAGGGGCCAGGACACACAGACGGACGGAATCGGGCTTCCCTTTTGTTCGACTGCTCTAACATTCTAATGTTGATTAAAATCCTGAATTCGAATTTTGTTATGAATGCAAACATTTCCATATAGTTCCCATATGTCGCAAGTAAAAAAAAATATACAAATAATCTGATTTAAATTACATTGGACTGATATTCTAAAGATCTAACGACAATTCCTGTGAATCTACTACAAAGACAAACTGACCCAGAGACCGCGCATCATTACTAATAACTATTATAATTACGATTGTTCCTCAGTGAGTCAATAACTGACTTTATCATATTTTTTCACATCAACGTACAGCTTATAATGTAATAGATAGTGTGTTACAAAAAATGTCTGCATATTCCCTGACGTTTAAAAATGAGCACTAAGAAAGGCTCTTTAAATTAGTATTTAATTTTAATACTGCTTTGAAAAAACAAGCTTTGAAACCTCTCATAGATCTCATTTTCAACATCCGAATTTTAATTTTTTTGTTAATTCTGGCTGTTTTGGAACTCAATACCCCGGCGTATTGAAGAAATTCAAAACGCAACAAGTATTAAAAAGATTTAAACAAATCATTTCTCATTTTCTTGATTTATTATTAGCTCCAATTTTTATCAACTGAACTTTAGTTGCTATTTGTAAAATTAGATTATAACTATCTTTTAAGATGTTGTATCTTCCAGTTATTTAGCAATTATAAAACAAATAAAAAAATAATGAATTGAGGAAATTGAAAAAAATATTACCAAATCGACTAAGGTGATAAGTGACTGTCACATTTTTGACAGTCAAATTCACTATCCGAGCTTTTCTTCTGTGTAAGATGATTCAACTCAATTCGATTCAATATTTCCAGATTAGAATTGTCACAACTCATTGTTGCTATTGTGAAATTTCAAAATAATTAATATAAAAAAACAAAATAAAAAAATAATCTAAATAACATTCTTGTCGGCCACAAGAATGTTTTTTTTTTTACGAAAAAAAGGTAACTTAGAAAATTATACATTCGTTTGTGTAAACATGTGGTAGCTCTATTTAGAAACGACATATTTTTTGGAAAATGACTAGCAAATTTTTGTTGTGACAGCTTTTAAGCTTTCATTTTGACTATCACCTTACATAGAGCAAATTCGATTATTTTGACAACAATCATTTTAGCCGATTGCACCGCAGTTTAGGAATTGATTTACTCTGCGAATTAAGATAAACGTACTAAATGTATATAGTGCTTAAGGGCCAAACCGCACGCTCTCTAAAATCTACCAAAATTAACCCCTTTTCTAATTACAGTCTGCTAAATACCAATTTAAAGGCATTTTTTTCCAAACCATTAAGTGGAAGGATTAGAAGACCTCAACACCATCACAATGAAGAAGTTATATTGAGGAAAATTGAAAAAAAACCCAAGTACTTCCATTATAGCATCAGAGAACAACTGGGATACCCAAATAGAATGTTCAGAGGATTTTTAAATAGAACCACCATTTGCAACTGCAGCGTGTCCAGGCCTTATTACCAAGGGCCTTGCGAAAAGAGTTTAGTTCTGCCAAATTATGATCAATAAAAGCTGAGAAGATCGTTATTTTTTTTGACAAAATTGCATACAATTGACACATTAAATAGTGAAAATTATTTAGAATTTTTTTCTCAAAGGACTTGAATCCATGCAATTTTTTTTATTCGGGTTGCCTTAAAAAAATGTATGCCTTGCGAACACGTACATAGTATTACTGCATTCACATAGAAAATTGAATCTCTGGCTGAGGAAATATAAAACTCAGGACATGCTACACGTTCGAAACGACAGTTTTTGAAACGTTGTCGGGCATTTTTACATACACAAGAAGGATATTTAGAACAATTGCTTAGAAAATGATTCGTAGAAGTAAACCTGTTTTTTAACTCCCAAAAATTATAAAATTCATACCTCTTACAATATTCAACAAGTTACTGTTTTCAAAATGTAACAAATAGTTTCATAAGTTCGGCGGCGCATTAAAACATTCATCTGCGAGTAATGTTGTCAGGGATAGAGAGACCTACAGTTTTAGGCCGAATCCGAACCGAAGTATCCAAATGTTCATATTGTAGTGTTGATTGGGGCCTGCTAGTGTTGTTGCGTTGCAAATGGAGACTTGAAATTCTTCCAAATTTAGGTTAAGAACTTGGCAATTATTTAAATTAGACGAGTAATATGTTCGTGATATTTCTAGGAAGGTCTTCTCAATTCCTGTGATTATATTTTTTTGAATTCTATGTATTTTTTCTTCTATTTCGGGTGATAATTTAAGTGTACTGGATAGTCCCTTGAATCGTTATCAATACTTTATTCTTGAAAGTGAATCTATTTCCTCCTGAATAAAAATTGTCTGAATCTCCTCTGTGTTGTATTCTAGCGAGGTGTTCAGAGTCGAAATCCTTTATACTCTGCCCAATAAACATGTGCAGTAGAGTTACCATTGCAATTTTTTTAAATACAAATGTATATTTTTGTTCACGATTTTCTGAGAGCTTTCAAGAGTGGAAGCTTTTTAAAAGTTTGCAATGATAAGCCAAAATTATTGCAGATTTGTTGTTTTTTCTTGTAGGTTGAAATGTTGTTGTTTTTTTTTCTTGTAGGTTGGAATAAAATTTATAGAGGTATTTAGCTGATTGAAATTATTAAAACAAGGGTTTATTCGAGTAGATTTTCGATTGCGAGCGGTTTGATCCATCAGTATTATATCAATTTAGTATAATCGCAATATTAATGAAATTATTTAATTGGCTTCTTCAAAAGCAAAGGATTTAAGCACACACGAAAAATAAAATCAATTTACTCCTATTAGCATACACAAACTAGGAATTGTAAAATCTGGAACATTTTTTTTTTGTTATAATAAGCGCACACTCAAGGGGATAAAACTACTCTTATTATGTAAAGACACAATGTGAGCACTAGGAAAGGGAGAGAGGATTTAAGAGGAAGTGTCGGTGCACTTTGGTTTTGAATTCCTGAATATTGCAATGGCTGGGAAAGATAGAGTGTGGTAAGGCATTCCACATTCGCATAGTACGGCTAAAGAACGAATCTCTGTACTTGACAGTACGACCGAAGTTGGGCCCGAGGATATTTTGATGAGCATTCCTAGAAGCGCGAGTATTACGGTTGAATTGTTTAAGGGGAGGAATGAAGCTGGCTATTTCTCTAGAGCATAAACCCTTAAAATAACGGTAAAATGTGGTGAGAAGAAACTTTTTGACGATGTTCAAGCGACTTAAATGATCCTATGATGGTATTATCACCAATCATTGTAAATGCTCTACAATCAATACTGTCAAAGAGGCTTAAATAAGTTGTAGGAGCACCAGCCCAGATATGGGAGTTATACTCAACCTTTGGACGTATATAAATCTTGTAGATAACAGCCAGATAAGAGGGGGAGAAAAACTTCTTGCATCGCCTTAGAAAACCCAAACATCTTGCGGCATTTTTGGCGACATCGCGTATGTGATCGTTCCACAAAAGGTGGTTGGTGATACACATACCGAGAATATATAGATGTTCAGTCTCCTCGATGCAAGTGCCATCTATTGATAATGGGAGGGGCATATCTCGCTTTAACGATCCAAGACAGCATTGTGGTTTTTAGACTTGAACCAATCCAATACTGTTTCCATTGAACGATTCGAAAGGTAATTACGAATCCAATGAAGGAGGGATTCATCAAAACCGAAAGCACGCGTTTTCGATAACTAAGCCTGATGCCAAACCTTATTAAATGGTTTTGAAATATCAAGTTTCGAAAGGTAATTACTAATCTAATGAGAAGGGATTGATCATAACCGAAAGCACGCATTTTCGATAAGAGAGCCTGATGCCAAACCCTATTTAATGCTTTTGAAATATCAAGTGCAATAAACTTACTTTCTCACTGTTCGGTGAGATGAACCATGAGATCACCAGTGGACCTATTGCTACGAAAGCCGTATTGTCGGTCATTAAGAAGATTTCGATCCATGACATTGGAAAGAAGGGACGTAAGTGCAATCGGTCGGTAATTAGACGGTGAGGAAGATTCGCCTTTTTTGGGGATAGGCTGAATAAATGCGGATTTCCATCCGCTCAGACCGAGACCTGAGGAGTAGGACAGATGAAAAAGCTCAAGCGGTGGTTTTGACAACGTTGAAGGACACCTCTTCAGAACAATAGCGGGGATACCATCCGGACCAGCGGACCACTCACTGGCAGCGTTGAATTGGCGGCGAACTGCCTAACAAAGAGATTAACTTTCTCGAAAGAGCTAACAAATGAAGTGTCATTGACAACATTGACAACGAGCGTAGGAACCGAGGAAGAGGAAGAATAGTAGTTTTTGGTCATGTAAAAATTTGGTCTGTCGAATATGGACGTTGCAGGCCTTCCTGAATTGCTTGAACTTATTCCGGTTTTCCTCAGTTGGCTCGCATCGAACCATGCTTTTCCTTAGGTCTGATGCTTTTCGGGATAAAAATTATCATTCCCAAGAGAATTTAACTTGTGATCATATCAGTGCTAGCGTCAACGTCACTATCGAGGAAGCATAGTGACCAATTAAAGATCCTGAAGTAATTATTGAGACCGTCCCAGTTGGCTTTCTCGTATTGACAAAAACCGTTCTCTTAGGAGCTCTTTCTTTAACTGAAACGTTTTGACACGAGAAATTTGCTGATATAACACAATGGTCAGATGCGCCTAGAGGAGATAGAACAATAACAGTGTACTTATCAGGGTCAGAGGTAAGAAACAAGTCAGGAGTGTTTTCTGATCGACCTACCACGTGCGATATTTGAGTGGGCTCGTTGACCAGCTGAGTGAGGTGGTTCAACTCAGCGGAGATCTCAGCATACACTTCTTTGGGTGTTGTCTGATCCAAGTGTTGATGCCATGAAGAATTGTGTACATCGAAATCGCCCGTAATAACGATTTGAGTGCGAGGATAGGAAATTCTTTGGATGGAATCAGACAAAGCAGACAAAGAGAAGTTGACAATCTGTCTAGATTAGGGCTTCGATAAAGGAAGCAACAGTAAATGATTTGCTTATTTACGGAAAATTTTAGCCACATAAAATTGAAAAAATAATTGGTGCAGAGACCATATTGTGGCAAAAACTGATAAGCAACATCATTCCTAATGTTCATCACTCAGTGGGATCGGAGTCCTCACCTACTTGGGTTTCACTTAGTGAGAATACAGCTGGCCTCTAAAACAGTATGGGAGTACACCGAAAGAAAATTCGCTCTAAGCCCACGGATATTACAATAATCTACCTTAAAATTTACAACCATTGCAAATAAAAATATCAAAAACTAAAACAGACAAAGACAGAATGACAAAATGACGTCACTACTAGTGTTATGCCTTAGTAGTGACAAAAATCGAATCCGCCCCTGTTAATGCAAAACAGTAAAATTTTTGTCAATAATCTGTTGTCCTACGACGAACGTAGCTTGTGTATCAATTGCATTAGTTATAAAACGCAATGCAATTTGATGCACATGCTAAGCCGTGCGACTGTAAGAGAAAAGGGGAAAGTGAAGGATGGTAATCACTGTGCTATGCTGAGCTTGGCTTATCATGTTTTTTGTTTTTGTTTTTATTGATATGTTATAGTGTGGCGTGGTGTATTGTTTTTTGTTTCGTTTTGTTATTGTTATTTATGTATATTTATGTATATAACACGACTAGGCACAAGACTCAAAAAAGACGTGCACGGGCAACGGACGATCGACGCACAACACAGAGGGGACCTTAAATTTAAAGCTTTGAATTCCGTAATTATCTTATCCTAGGTCTTATTTTTCGTGATCTGTTATTACGGAAACCCTGGAATTTTGTTTCTTTAACACAACTGAGTTGAATTTCTTGAAAGTTAAAGCGAGAGCAGACAACTTTCTGCATTGCACATACTTATTGGACAGAGGAATCACCTGAATACAATGGGTGAAGCTTGAAGCTTAAAAAAACGCTTAAAGCAGAAACTCTCATTAAAAACGAGCATTTTGAAGCAAGGAACGTCAACAATAGTGAAGCGCGACAAGACACATCAACAAGTCAAAAGTTACCAACTTGATTTCTCAACTATCCATATAAACCATACAAATATCAAAAATCTGGAGCTGTGTGTTGCTTTCGTACTTTCAATTTTGGCAGTACCAAAAGCTTCAGCTTCACCATTGTGTTCAGCCAGTACAGCTTAATCGTATCAATATCATCAAAAATACTCCATTCACAGAATAGGAAACTTTCGTACGCTTCACTCTCCATTGTCGTATTTGTAATTTTGGCATTGAGTCCATGAATAGATGTGAAAATCAACAACAAAACGATGCGATGGAGAAGAGGCATTTTGCAAAGTAACAACAAATTAGTGAGGTGAATTAGTTCTGTTTTGACCGCGAAATTTTTGTTCTGTCCTTGAACTTCGTTGTTTTAAAATTTTTGTTTTTACTTTTTTCGATGAAGAAATTAGTATTAAGCTTAACTTTTGCAGTAACTTTGTCGATAGAAAACCAATGTATAATTAATTCATTAATCAACAATAATCACCACAAAATTCTTCGAATTTCAAAATTCACCTTGGATTATTGTATTAAAGATGCGTTCAAAGAATCATCAAGTTAAGGGTGCGAGTACTGCGAGTGCAATTCATGTGATTTGTTATTCGAGAAAAATCCATGGAACACTTGTGAATTATATATATGTATGTATATAGCGCATTTTCAAAGCTGTCGAATTTATCAGTCCTAGAAATTGGTGACAATGATGATAATGAAAATTGGTCTTGTTTTCTTTTATCAGTATTAAAACAGAAAACGATATAACTATTATTTGAATTTTATTCAAAACTACCAAGAAAAAAAAACAATAACAGCAAAAATGTTGCTAATAAAAAGCTTCAATTGTTAAAAGTTCCTCTAAAAATCGCGCAAAAAAATACATTTGGCCGCATTACCATCGATATGGTAACTGTGATTTGGGTGGACACACCATGTTATGCAAATTATAAAAATAATTTGCTACACCTTTATAGGCGTTGACGAATCATTTAGAAATAATATCAATCAACCCCAAAACCCAAACGGGAATAGGAAAGATGCAAAACATTTGCCTTCGATTACCAGTGTTACATTTTTATTGGGATGAGTTTTTGTTCGGGCATGAGATGTCCGAGAGGCATGAACTGAGATGTAATCCTATCACAAAAACATTCCGCACTGTTTATAGCCTGGATAGGCTCGTCCTAAGATGTCTCTTAACGTAAGAAATAACTAGTCCCAACAAATATGAAATACCGGGATTATCTTTCATTTGACACTTTATTTTTTCAAAATGGTTCATTGTGAGAGCCGGAAAAGGAAAAGGAAGATTTACCAACGAAATAATATAAATAATATTAATATTAAACGAGATAGGGAGAACATTCCATATTTTTAATGTGCGGTTAAAAAAAGAATCTCAATACTTGACAATACGTTCAAATTAAGGATAAACTGATGAGCACTCCTAAAAGTGCGAGTATTACGGCTTAATTGTTTGAGGGGGGCAATGCAACTGGCTAATTCGACAGAACATGGTTTGTAAAAATATAAGTAAGACAGCGAAAGACATGAATCAAGTGATGTAAATGTTTCAGTTATATATGTAGTTTTATATCATTTTCAAAGCTTTTTTGGATAGTATCTAAAAGACTTAAGCTTGTTTTAGGGGCACCTATCCAAATATGCAAGTTATATTCAAGTTTTGGACAAATGAAGTCCTTATAAATTACAGAAAGATCAAAAGAGTAAAAACTTTTAAGAATCGTGTTGGATAAATCCCCAGCACCTAGAAACATTTTTGGCAATGTAGAAAATGGGATCATTCCATCTGTGATACACATACCGAGTACTGAAAGTTGATTAGTTTCCTCAGCTGGCTGCATAATTTTAATCATTCATATTTATTTTACCATTCTTTTTTAGACAAAGTGTTAAATGTTTAACGATTTCTGAAAAATCCTGTCAAAATTTGTGATAACATCCTGTTAGTCCAAGGAATGCTTGAATTTCTTTAACTGTAGATGTAGAGGGTATGAGATTTACTTCTTTTAAAACTTTCAATATTATACATATAAGCTCTATTCATTTGATTAATTCAATTTTAATTAACTTGAGTTTTAGTTTATCGTTTATTTAATGTTATACAAAATTCGAGAAGTCTGGAATATTAACCCGGGTTGTAGTAGCGTGACCATACGGTAACATTCAATATAGTTATGAGAAAAATCGTTTATTTAAATTTTTAACTGACAAAAACGATCAAAGTAGGCGGTTTTATATTCTTCATGAATGTGATATGTGAACATAATTGTCTTTTTCTTTTGTGTCAGTTGCTTCATGTATTTCAAAAGAGTGAATTGTTTGAAATTCAGATTTTTTGTCAGCCTACAAAAAAGTGCAATATGGCAGATAAGCAAAAGTAAGTTTGGAATTTTTAATACTATTCTGATGTCACCTACCTGTCATATGTGCATCAATCGAAAGACAAAAACCTGTTCTTTCCTAAGTTAGTTAATTTTGTTCGAAAAAAAATAGTTTTTATTGTAGTTTTCAAGGTTTTATTGAAGGTGTAACCCTACAGTCATGTTGACACTGCCAGGGTACGTGTTCACTCTATATAAAAATGTGACTGTACGGTTACGTTGGTACTTATAGAGTTCGGTTTTTAAAAGGTTTTTTTTTTATAAATTTTGCTTAGTAAATTATCGTTGAAAGATGTAATGGACTACGTGGAGCAGATGATTGATGATGATAATACTTTTGATGATATGATAGAAGGTATTTTTATTGAACCACCCAGTGAAGAAGGTAATAAAAGCGTTGAGGGTTATGCTGCTGAAAATGAAGGCGGAACAATTGATGATCTCAACGGAAACCAATTGAGAGCTGGTTGTGAACTGGTTATGAAAAATGGCTAGCACATTGACGCTTTTAAACTTGAAAGTGTCCTTGCAAATGTTTTGGAGGAGTCTGAACTAAGTTCTTCTATTGATCAACCAGCTAAAGTTACCGAGGTGAATAGAGGCGGCAAGTTCAACCAATGAAGAAAGAGGAAGCCATTTTATTGAACCTATAGCTAATCGACTAAGAAAAATTATTTCCGTTCTCTCAGATGTTACTTTACCTTTATCCAATGAAGCAACAAAGTTTACATGGACATTGGACAAACGACAAGTCAAGTTCTGGGATCCCAATATTTCCTGAGTCAAACTATGATGACTGCCGGGATTGTCAACCTCACGAACATTTTGAGCGTTTTTTTGATGACGAGTTATTGGAACACATAAGCGATTGTTCAGCAAGATATGCGATAAAAAAGATTGCAAGCCGATTCAAAAATTTTCAGTCCGTGAATTGCGCACTTCCCTTGGCATTCTAATGGTGACTGGTTACAACTCAATTTCTAGCTATAAAAGATACTGGAGTGGTTCGGACGATCTTCGGAATGACTTGATTTTCAAATCGATGCGTCGGGCAAGATTTGGGGAAATCCTTCGCTGTTTTCATTTCGAACGGAACTTAGCTGCACCGGAAGAAAATAAAGACAATCTTTGGAAGTTGCGACCCATAACGGACCACCTAAAGGCGAATATGATTAAAATTTTACACCCAACTCAACATTTATCCTTCGATGAGAGCATGATCGCTTATTATGGACGACATGGGGGCAGACAATTCATAAAAGGTAATCCTCGATCTAACACGAAGTATGAAGAACGCTTTGGTAAATGCTCTGCACCCTTTTTATCAATAATAGATGACTTTCCTGAAGACATTCGAAGTCTTCCGTTTTCATTTTGATTTTACTTCGATAACTTGTTTACCGGTTTTCCATTCCTCGCTTATTTAAAAGCAAGAGGTTATAATGGGAAAGGAACCATAAGGGAAAATCAAATTCCATCAAGTTGCCCTTTAGAGCATAAAAACAAAATGAAAAAAATACCTCGTGGATCATATAAGTCCAAAAAAATGCAAGAAACGGGTATAAAGATTATAACATGGGTTGACAACTCTATTGTTTGCATTGCCTCGACATATTATGGGCCTCTTCCAACTTCAACAGTATCTCGCTATTCGAGAGAAGCTGAAAAAAAATCGGCCGCTTGCAATAACGGAGTACAACAAATACATGTGTGGAGTTAATCGCCTAGATCAAAATGTAAAGAACCATCGCATCTCTTACCGTGGAAAAAAATGGTGGAGCTCTATTTTCACATGGCTAATCGATGTGGCAGTAAACAATCCAATAATACAATATTTCACATTTAACGAGATACAAAATATCAAGAAATTACAGATTGTTCGCATTCTCAAAGTTCTATTCCAATATAGTTCCAGATTGCAATTAATCAATCTTTTTGGAAACCTTTTAAGAACGAATCAATCGCGATTGACACAGCTCTATTTCTTTGTGGATTTCAGGAAAATACTTTCCGTGTTGAACATGTATGTATGGTATATAGCTCAATCGCTCAATGTACAAAATAAAAGCAGCATCTCTTAAACCATCTACATACGCTTATTATATTCATAAAGCTTTGCGTTCCTTAAAAAACTATTACTTATATTGAGTTGTGAAATATAAAAGCAGTGCACTTGGTTTTCTTCAACTTCATGCCAATTACTTAAAACAAAAACTTTAAATATCATTTTCCAATTTAAAAAAAATCTAGCAGGGAATTACAAATTTGAAACCCTTCATATATCACACTATTTTGTTTCTTTGTATTTTTATAGTGCGGGAGTCGTAAAAAATGTATATTTCTTAATTGTTATGGATGGACTTCACCTACATACCTAGTTCAACCAATAAAATATCTGGGAAAATCTCACAGTTTTAAACAAAACAAAAATAAGCCGTATTGACTAGCGACTTTATTTTTCAGTTTTTGCAATATATACATACTATACTATATATAAATATATGTCTTTTACTATTTTTCAAAAAAAAAAAAACAGTTTGATTATAATATATTATAACATCTAATAGAAGCATTGAAATCTAATTTACTTTTGATTCTTCTAAGCACTTTTTTGGATCTCTTAAACTAGACTATCAAACATTAGACTTTTATCAATTACCATGCCCAAGTACCTAATTTGATCTACTTGTTCCATGTTTTCATTATCCAATTTAAAGTTTATATGGCACTGCGTTTCAAATACCACCGTCTTCTTCTTTTATGGCTAACAATATTAACTTTAAATAGATTATTCATTTTAAACCTTACAATTTGTTTGACATTGTATACAGTGCATACAAATAATTTTCTTCTGAGTTGAGCTCTTTGGAATTGTGGTTTATATTTTAACTTGCGACAAATAGGAACTACATATATGGCAAGTATTGCATTCGTAAAAAATGTTGAACTCGAAATTTTAATCAAACACGACTTAACGATGGTAGAAAATTCGAAAAAATGGGTCTCCCGTCTGTCCGTCGCGTCCGTCTGTCTATTCTCACCCATACAGCCCAAACCATGTGGTCGATTGAGTTTAAACTTGAAAATTAAAACTTTAAATAGGTTCGCGTTAGGCGTTTTTTAATTTTTTTTGTACAAATTTTTTGGTTAAACATACAAAATTGAAATTTTCTGAAAAACGAACCTATGTTTATTAAATTTTGCGTACAATTTTTTTTCTTAACTAGACTTTTTTAATAAACAAAAATATTTTTTTATTGCTCCAGATGTGTATCCCCTATAAAACTTATTTTTGTTTTTAAGTTTTCTCAAGAACTTATGAACCGATTTGAATATTTTATTTTCTGGATTTTGGATTAAAAACAAAATGTTTTCAAAATTCAATTTAAATAAACTTTAAATAACTGCATAATAAAAATATTTTTTGACTAAAATTGAAAAAAATGTATGTAGGCATACAAAATTAATAAAAAAAAAAGAGGCTGGGATGCGACCCACACTGATAACATCCCATCCCGTCTGTCGATTTGTCTTGCTTAAAAGTTTGTAGGTTTTCGTGTTGGGTTAAAAAAGTTGTTAGTTGAATTATTCTTAAAAAATTTAAAATTACCAACAATATTTTTCATATAAAGAAATAGAAATTCAAAATAACAATAACTTCCTATGGGAAGTTAAAAAACCCTTTAAACGATATTCGAAAAAAGAATAAATAAATCAAGTTTTTTGATTAATTAAATGGCATTACAATTATTTGAAGACAAACTTATTTCATAGGTAAATTTTTAAAATTATAAATATAAGTTTGTAAGCAGAGTTTTATTGATACAGGAGCAAGTTCGTGGGATCCAGTAGTGCACTTTATTTATATTTATTTTGCGCATGCAATTTAATTTATAAACTTGCTTGTTTTAAACATATAAAGCATTTTAAATTTAAAATGCAGCCCGCATACATTTTTACTTCTCGGGAAAATACTTTAACCAACTTTTATTCAATTTATAATTTTATTTACATCTTCACTTTTACACAAGTAGCACAGAATTACTCATATAATTTTTAAAGATTTCCGAAACGTTACTTTCATTCTTTTTTAAAACCGTTAAAAAATCCTCTTTAGTACGGGAAAGGCGAAGAGGCCTACTTAATTCAGTATTAGGAACATACTTCAATACTACGTTACTATTTCTTATACAATAAAAAAAAATAGTATTGAAATGTAAGAAAAACATTTTAGATCACTTTTACTATTATTTGTTGTATATGTATTGCTTTTTTTAGTCTTTCTTACTTATATTATATTTCTTTCAGTTTATAATCATTATACAATTTAAAGAATTTTGTCCCCTATACTTTTGGTGGGTGATCGAGACCTGACGCATGCCATTCCTCTGCTTTTATTAAATTCATTTTTACTCCTTATTCAGCCAATTATACATTAACAGCCAATTCGTTGGCAAAGTTCTTGTCTCTAAAACTCGGTTTATTGACAAATTTGAACTCGGTTGAGTTTTAACTCATTTCTTCATCAAGTTCTCGAGCGTTAGAACTCTGATTTGGATCTCAGCCTTAGATAAAACTTCGATTTATTAGACCCTCAAATTTGAGGGGTCTAGTATATAAGAATTCGGTTTACTCGTAGATATGTTTTTAATTCTTTGGTTGATTTAATAATCAGGTAAAATTGCTTTATTAAATTTGATGTTACCGAATTTGTTTTATTGTGCAATAACAATTAATTGTTAGAAAGTACAGTTATGGACGAGGACAAGTCCAGCTCACAATAACTCTTAGACAAGAAAACTACCCATAATATATGCATGTGTGTATATATTATAGTGTATGTAGGTTTTAATGATAAGCTTCTGAACTATTAGACTACAAATAAATTAATAAATTGGGTGGCGCAACAGTCCGCTGAGAACTAGCCCTAGTGACTTACAACTCTCAACCATTCCTGTGTGCGAGTACTGTTGTCAGAGATGGAGGGGACCTACAGTTTTAAACCGAATCCGAACGGCTAATTTGAGAAAGCACTTTTCATGACAAGAATTTTTACTCTTGGAGAATTTGTCAATTCCTCGCAAGAGGCAGTACCCGTGGAAAAACTTTAGATGGCATAGGCAAGGCAGGGATCGAATAATAATAATAAGACTACAAAAGAGAAAATAAAAACCATGAACAATTTGTAAAGTAATAACTTCAAATCTCAAACGTCCAATATGCCCATAGGTAGACATTTTTTTTGTTTAAAGAAGTCAATTCGTCTGTGTGGACATTATGTCCTTTTAAGAGAAAAAATAATGTTCATTTAGTTATACTTTGTTATATATTCGTGTTTTTGTTGAAAAACGATAAACAATGTATGTATGTATGTATTTATGTATGTTACAAGTTTCAATGAAAATTATATTGCAGAATAAATTTGTGTTACTCTCATTAATATGGCGCGACCTCTTTATCCTCGCCACGGTTACTTCAATTCTATGAACGTAATGCCATGAGTACCATATAAACTGTTTTAATTTCTGTTACCTTAAAGTCCATGGACAATTTAACCACATATATTATGTAAATCAATAATTCCATAGGTCTTGTTACAGCGAACACTTCGACAATTTATTAGAACCAAATAAGCAAAACATTTAAAAGCAAACAATACAAAACAATATTAAAGATACAAACAAAACTTCTAGATGACATTGGTTCACAGAAAAATACAAATGACAATTAATTCAAATCTTAAATGTATTTAATAAACTGAAATCAATGACAAAATTATTTACCGCTAAATTAAAACTGACAAAAATTCAATATTATTACTCGATAGAATGTCAGAAATGTACATATGTCAAATAATCCTACTGGCTGCAATAAAAGTGGTTTATTATTCCTTAGAACTTTGTTTTATTAAACCGAGATCTAAGTCCTAAAATCTTACACTAAGTTTTTACGAAATTATAGAAAGTGAAGAAATGCTCGAGTTCTAAATATTTTTATAACCAAATTTTAAAGATACACCGAGAGTTATTAGATCAAGTTTTAAATTTATAACTTTGTCAATGAAATGGCCGTTAGTCTACCTATTTTTAAAATAAAATACAGAAACACAAATTTCTGGCATTACAAAAAAAATGTTCGTATTAACTTGCTTAAAGTTTTTTTTTCTAATAATCGATATGATTCAAAATGCATTTCTACAACTCTGGCCACCATTCCGTCACGGGAAACGCCAATATGTTAAATGATACAATTTATCCTTTTTTAAAAAAGTATTTAAGAACGACAAAAAAATATGAGTTAACGCTAAAACTTAAAAATGATTTAGAAAATATTTAAAGATCAAGAAACGAGCAATTAAAGTGGTGTCATTTAAGAAAGTATTCAAGAATGCTTTTAGTAGAAATGAACTTTCGTATATTTATGTTCCTGAAGAAATACCTTCCATTTATTGACATATTTAACATTAATCTATAAAATTTAAATTATACTTAGCAGAAAAGTAAACACTTAAATTTTCGCTTTTAAAGGATGGACTTCTAGCTTTTTAAATTGTTATAGTATGACTTTATATATGTAACCGTTATTTTTAATTTTTAAATATTTTGTTTTCTGTTGTAAGATATTTTTTTTTAATTGACGCTCTCTCCTAACCGGGAAAAAAGACACCCTTCCAAACGACTTTTTTTTTGTCTTATAATTAACCCAACCTACTTCCTTTAGACTGTTGGTGCACCTGATACCAATCACCCTGTATGTATAAGGGAGCCTGACAATGCTTAATATGACCCAAGCTTTGTACCAAGGAGTTAAAAATGGAATAACTAAAATAAATGTTTGTTTTGTTTTTCCTACCACGAAAGTGGGCCTATATTAATGGATTAATGGTATTACAAACGCCCACATTTATGTTGTTATTATCATGAAGAGCGTCATGATTCCTTTTGCAAAAAAGAATATGCCTTGAACGTTTTAACTGGATAAAGAATTCAAGTATATCAGCAGACTTGCAAAAAACTTGGTTCGAGACAAACGAAATTGTTGTTCTGGAATGACCCGCTCAAGCGCCGGGCCTAAAACCCGATGTAAAGGAAGGAGTTTTAAAATAAAATCCCATAATTGTAGCTAAATTGTGGAGCGCAGTGAAAAAAGTATGGAAAAGCTTTCCGTCTGGGTTATTCTATGCCTCCTTGATGTTATGCTGTCCTCGAGAATAAAGGACAAACAACAAAATGCGACGTATTTTAGTTAGTTTTATTTAAATTTATGATGATGAATTGGAAGACGGAATGTTGCCTTTGGTTTTTGGTTATAAGAAATATGGTTGAAACGCTTGCTTACAAGTATATGTTAGTGACACAATCAATGCTTGATTAAGAAAGTGTTAATTTGGGAGCAATAAAACATTTATATGATGCAAAATATTCTCGTGGTCAGTTTTAGATTCGGCATATTGATTTCTTAAAAACTTAGCCTAGGAATCATATGTACGCACACCAATTCCTTATATCATTAATTTATTTCATTGTAAGTAGCTTCCATATTAATATTCTTATGATTCATGCCACATTTCTAAATCAAAATATCCCACTGCAGAAAACCTGGATAGGTAAATTTTTACCCGGAAAATTCCTGTCCACAAAAAGGGGAAATTATTTTTTGTTAAGTTTTCCAATAATAAGCTTGTCTTATTCATTTTTACCTTGCCTTAAAGCTGGATGAACATTGAACAACCCACTCAGTAAGTACCTATAATCCATGCATACTTTATCGTCCATCTGGAACAGCGTTATACCATGGAAAGAGCTTATTGTGTTACCATCAAAAGCTCGGTCAAATATAAATCTTGCGTCAGCGTAGTAAAGTGGTTCTGTTACTCACCCTTTCGTTAGTTTTGAGTTTTGAGGTTTGCGTGCGGCCAGGACAGGGATTGGAATGCTCTCTCGCTGTTGGAAGGAAAAACAAAGAAACATACACACAGGACTTTTAAAGAAAATTCTAGTGCGGTGTGCTTTATTGGAATCCCGCAACAAATGCAAATACAATTGGAGCAAAATACCAAAAACATTCAGCCATTAATTCCAGGACTTTTTTCTACCATCCCTCCAGTAGTGACAGTTTTTTACCTTCGATCGCTCTGTATAGACGCATCCGACCATACAATACGTATTGTAATTTGCGCGTGTGTCCTTGGTTTATACATTTCAGATCCCTAACTCAGTTTTTGAAAATACAAAAAGTAATATTTATCCACCTATACCAAAAAAACCACTAAAAAATTGTGAAATTAAGAAATATAAAACATGCACAAAAGTTTCCTATGTCCTTGTGTTTCAAATCCTTGTGAAAATTGTGCAAAAATAAAAAAAAAAAATTATAGTATGATCTAACAACACATACCTTTGAAGTGCTTGAAATTGTTTGCTTAATTCTTCGCTATTGTGTTATTTAACATTGGATTATCTTCATTTGCAGTGGACATACAAACAAACTTGGATTCAGCCAGTAACATAATTTTTCATGTTGACCTTATTTGTACATCCCCTGATTTTTCCGAATCCTTATTATAACATGTCTACTAACATTTTTGTAGTGGTAGTTAAAAAAAGGATACACAAACTTTTATTTTGCTATACATCAGCGATTGGTGTTTTTAAAAGTACTCACAAATCTTTTTCTTTATGTGGCACCATTGTGTCATCAGTCTGTTGAAAACAATATACCTATGTACATATAAGACGACGACGGTGTGTTTTAATTCTTGCCCCACATTGCTTAATTAATTTTTTTTTTAATTTCACTATTATAATTTTTAATATTATTGATTTTATTATAAATGTTACTACAAATGTTGTTATTATTGTTATTATTATTGTTATTATTATTATTATTAAAATTATTAT